>KZ651062.1:83949-121952 GCA_001010745.2 Gerris buenoi
TCTATTTTTCTCTGTATGTCTCCCGTAGTTATTGATAATTGTAATTTGAATTATTTAAAATTTAATCTTTTGGTAGTAAGAAAACTACCAAAAAACTTAAAAATTGAAATTCTACAGAAAGTATTGAAAAGGACTGTTGAGAAAATTCCTGAGAAAGACTGATTTAGTGATTTTTTTGCAAGGTGTGTGTATAGTTGTTATGGAATGAGAAGGGTGAGGTGAAGATGGTGGGTATAGTGTAGTGTAGAACAGCGGCTAGCTGGTGGGGGTAGACCCACTACTATCTACTTTCTTTGTCTCTCTGACATTCCTATATACCTCCTTTCAAGTTCTCTCTTACCCGTCTAATCACCCTCACTCTTCCTACCCAGAGTATAGTATGTCACTTTCAAGCGCCCTCTTTTCTCCCCCTTTTTCTCCTTTCGCGCTCTTTCACACTTGTATTGCACTCTCACTGAACTCGTTTGTTTACAAAACTTTTTTAATAATATAGATAGATTTTATTTTATTTTATTATTTATTTTTTTTCCAGAGGTTCTTATCAATATCCGTCAAAGCCTGGGTAAGTAAAAAAAAGTTTTATTATTTCTGAGTTTTATAATTTTAACATCTTAATGTAATAATCTACCTGGATAAGTTTTGAAAGAAATGAAATGCTCTAAATTATTTAGAGTACAATTAAATAAAAATTGAGCACAGCAAAGATCAGTCAAAAATATATCAAAGTTGTTCACCATCAAAATTATTCTTGGTTTATCTTGAAGAATGAAATACATGTTTCGAAAATGTAGGTAAATTTATAAATTTGAATTTTACTTTTGACTAATCCTCACTAACCTCAATTTTTATTTAATAGCTATGTAGTTATTACTAAGGGTTCCTATCAGGGCCGTCCCTGAGGGGGGTCCTGGGCACCGCCAGGTCAAGCTGACCTGGGCGCCGCAATGCCCCTGTCTTAAACTACTATAGGAGAATTTGGCAATAAGGGGGGGGGGCTGGTTTCAATTATGTTGCAGATATAATTATTATTGTAATTCTAATGTAAATAATTAACAATCTTATTATATAATCAGGCAAACATTAGCTTTTGTGTGTGCAATTTTGTCATATTCATTTGACTTAATGGGTTTTGTGTTTGTTGAATTACAGGAAGGTGAGAACAAGGCACCGGAAATTGAGCCTCCTACGATGCTTCCTCTACTTAAACTATTTGAACTTAATTCCAAGATAATTCAAGAAGAGCCTTCCTTCTACTCAGCTACCTATTCAAGAGACAGACAGGAACAGTAAGTGTTGAACGTAACTAGTGTTCCATTTCTTTATATTTAACTTGAACTGTGAGTAAAGCTCTAATTGTGAGTTGTGTGTGAGAGATACTTCTCGTTTAGCTATACTAAGTTTGCAAGTTCGTTGAATTATAAGGAAAAGAGCAGTGATATGTAACAATAATGTATTAAATAAAAGTACAAGGGAACTCCTCATACCATGGACAGTTATGTATCTTATACACCCCCCCCCCCCCCAGACAGTTTCTGGGAGAGAAGCAATTTTTATACAAAAGTGCATATGATGTATATTAACATGTTCAGGACCACGTTCCCGGAACGTGGTGCTGGTTGGGTCAATGGGGCGGACCACGTCTCTGGAGCATGCTCTCCCTACACTTCTACCTTATTTCTAATACATAGCCTCACTCTTCAAATTCTTTTAACTAGTTAGCCCTCTAGAGCACATCTCTACGGTTCTACCCCGCTTTTCTGCTCTAGCCTAGCTTTTTCCGTTCTTTAATTATTGATACCTAAATATACCTCACAACCCCCGCTCTCAGCCACACAATTAGTCGCAGACCTTGAACGTTTTAAATTTTATTTTTAGACTTTATTTTTAACTTTAGAATTTTATTTATTTATTTTTTTTTTTTATTACGGACACTAACAGACGGTACAAACTCTTACTGCGGCTCCTCGACCAAAGATCCCACCTATCCCTATCAAATAAACTCCTTATCTACAACTCAATCCTCAAACCTATTTGGACCTATGGAATTGAGCTATGGGGTAGCACCAAACGCTCAAATTCTTATAGGATCCAATCCCTTCAGTCCAAGATCCTCCGAAAAATCACTAACTCTCCCGCCTACGTTTCCAATCTCACAATCCACAACGACCTCAAAGTTCCTTTTGTACAAGACCTCGCTTCATCCCGCTATTTAAAATTCCATGAAAACCTAATCCAACATCCTAATCCTTTAGTCGAATCCATGGCTTCCATCCATATCCCTGACCGCCCTCCCCGTCGGCTGAAGAGGTGTTGGCCAAGGGATTTATTACAATAATAAAAATATGTACAATACCTGTTAGGAGTGCTGCCATTGGGTGGCCTCTCCTCTCACGATACACCATGCCAAAAAAATCTTTGTAATAGCAATGTTACTCATAGCAATTTTGTTTTGCAAGTAACTTAAAATAAAAATTTAAAAAAAGAAAAAAAAGATTTTAATTGCATTTTTCACAAACGATTACAACCATGGAATTGTTTACCCACAATCTACTTGTTTTAAAAGACTATTACCTACTGTAAAAGAAAAATTTATTGGATCATCCTGAGGTTTTATTTTGGCCTATTTTAAAACTTAACTTAATTGATTGTTGGTTACAGGTTTGTGATAAAAGACAGAGAAGCGTATTTCACTTCAGCTCAGAGGTCACAGGTTGCCTGGCAGATTTTACTGAGGACCAAGTATGATGAAGATAATAAAGTAAGTTACAACAAATGATTGAGTATAATTGTTGTCAAATACTTGTTTTTTGGGAAGAGAAGGGCTGGAGGTCCTAGAAGGGCTGATGCCAATAGGGCCTAAAACACTGTCTATAGTGGGTTATTTTCAATGTATCCCCAAGTCAATAGAATCTGGATTATAAGAATACGCTCACTACTCAATTGGTACTATTTTTAACATGTTCTTGATTAATTTAGCTTATTATATTTGTTTTATGTTGCAGATGGGAATTAGAAGGCTGTTAAATAATGGGACATACATTACAGTGTTTCCACTACATGAAGGAAGTTACGATAGAGACTCTAATGGGGGATACATGTTTGATAGAAGAGTCAGTATCTTTAATATATTTATTTATGAAATAGGCAATGTTAGCACGCATATTTTAAGTTCGTTGTTCAATGCATTAGATAAGGCAGGGGCTCTGAAACTATTCTAGTTTGTAGCCCCTTAGAGAATTAGAATTTTCTTATGTCTCTCTAGACATATAATGTCTACATCTGGTAGCTACATTTCATATTTGTACGACTATGAAGAACAAATCGGGTAAGTGGTAAGAAATGAATTTAACTCCTATTTAAAGCTCACCCGAGTACTTTACTTTTAAATGTTTAATTGGTTGGAAAACATAGATGAAAATACATTTAAAATTGCATTAACTTTCCCCATACTCTTTAGGCCCATGTGTATGTTGTGCGATAGGTGGGCCTGCTGCTCATTGCACAATTTTTTCGAATTGTGGAATAAGGCTTGATACAGCCACTCTCATCCATTTTTCCATATTGATTGACACAAAGCTTAGCTTAAGTTATGAAGTCGCAAAGGGAATGATTACTACATTTGCAATTAGAATCCGATATATTTTTATTCTACTAATACCTAAAAGTCCCATCAAATCCAAAATAGTGAAATTGGATTTCAGGCTGTTGTTGCTTGATAGCTCAATTAGATTGTCTCCTTTTGGTGAATACATAAAGCTTGCAAACAGAAAGAATTTTGAATCCCCGCAAACTTCTAAATTTCATCTTCAGCGCTACTTTGCTAAGTGTTTGTATTTAAAAACCTCAAATTCACCATTTAGAATTAACCTTTGTGCTGTGGAGTTTGTTTTTGGTAGTTTGTAACTGATTACTTTGTTGTATTTCAGTTGCTGTACCTGGAGTGGGCTAGACCAGGAAGATGGTTTAAGAAGCAACCTTTATGGTTGGTAAGGAAATATTTTGGTGATAAGATAGCACTTTACTTTGCTTGGTTGGGTTTCTACACAGAGATGCTCATACCTGCTGCAATAGTAGGACTACTCTGTTTCCTCTATGGTCTCATGTCCATGGAATCAAAAGACAACATACCCAGGTACTTAGTGTTTTAAAAATATCATATTGATTTTAATTAATTTGTATTTTATCATCTTGAGAATATTAAAGTTTGATTTGGGAAGTGTTAAAGTCTTTTGCTTGCCACTGAGTATAATTCCACATTTGTTGGTCCTTTGGGCCGGATTGAATTACACTCAGTGGGGAGCAAAGGACAAATTTCTTTTTTCTTTCCATAGAGAATGAAAAAGGTATACCATTGACACTTCGAAAAGGCAACTGAAATTTGTTTATTTTTGTAAATAACACAAAACCAATCAAATAGATGCCAACCAAGTTAAATAAAAATTATTAACAGGAAGCTCTAAGCAAGTATAAGTCACAGGATGTGATTTACAGAAATCAGTCTTAGGTTTCCCCAGATTGCCTAATGAATCCTAATTGGGAATTTACTTTAACCTGTTTGTTTTGAGTTTTTTTCTTAAAGGTTTAAAATGTAAAATAAGCTAAAAGTTCTGTGAGGCATATATACCTCTCAAAACGCTTAATTCATTTTGTAGCATGAATAATAGACATTATTTAATTGAATTTATAGAATATTGTTTGAACTATTTTTCCAGCAAGGAGATCTGTGATATGAAGATAGCTGGTAATATTACTCTCTGTCCACTCTGCGATAAAGTGTGTCGATACCAGAAACTAGCTGATTCCTGTCTCTTTGCCAAGATGACCTATCTGTTTGATAATCCAGCCACTGTGTTCTTCGCTATATTCATGTCATTTTGGGGTAAACACTAATTTAACACCTCTTTCAGTTTTTTTATCTTTGATTCAACATGGTGTTTGGGGCTCATATTCCTAGCTTTATTGTGGGCCTTTTTACCTTAGTGGTTGTTCGTAATTCCCCCATTCTAAATCTTTATTTTACTTACTACAATTTATATTGCCTCTTCACACCTCAAAATCAAAACACCAAAGTGGAATTAATAATAATACAATTTGTATTTAATTTTAGACCCTATAAAAGGCTTAGGTGTTTTTTATTTATTGAGATTTTTTTCGTTTGTTTGACTAAATATCATTGAAAGTTAAATTTATAAAAAAAAAAACAAAAAAAAACAAAAACAACAAAACAAATTTATCTTGAAAACCATTTTATATTTTTATTCAATAAAAAAGAATATTTACAAACAATTATAACTTAAATAACATTAGGAATTTCCACAAATAATTTACAAATATATTTTTAATAGTCTTTTACCTTAGTCTTATATATTTTAAAAATAATATGAGTTGATTAATTACATTAAGAAATTGGCACTTCTTTAGACTGCTACTCTCCTTATAAAAAATAACGAAACAGAAGGTAGTAACAATCTAAAGAAGTTGTGCGGAATGTTCTTTAAATTGTTACTCCCTTATAGAAACAGAAGTGTTGGTACTAAACATCCCTTTGTATTAATAGTTATTTTCTCAAAGGAGTGTATAGATAATTATAGCCATTTATATTCTAAAAAAACAGGGAGTAACAATCTAAAAAGTACCAAGAGATTAAAACAATAAATGTCTGTCAGTTCACAAATCTGTTGATTTTGTTGTGTTTAAATATATTGTATCTACAAATTCTATGCATCAATAGCAAAATTAAACTATAGATGAAAACTTTACATCATAGTTCTTCTTTAAAGATAATAGTTTAAGTATCTTTACAAATAATCAAAGTAATTAAATTAATAGTGAATTTTATAGTTCAGAGTTAAATTAACTGTTCTGTAACAGTTAATAATAATGAGATCTAATGATTTTAGAATTTCTGTACAGTATGCGGGTTTATATTTTGGAGGGAAATGTCTGATTACATTATTTATTTAGTTCATTGCCTTTATTATACGCTCCATAAATTATGCTGAAATATTTATTGATTTTTTAAGAAATTAGTTATCAAAAGTTAACTTAACATTTCTTTGAATGATGTCAATTTAGTGGAATGTTCTTTGTGAATTTTTTGATGAGGTCTAAAGCCCAAACAGGCTGATCTCGTGGTACTAAATGTCCTGCATTTCTCACAAGTACCATAGTCAGAGTTCCTGTACAGTTAGATTGTGATACTGTTTTGACGTAGCCGGCTAAAAGTCCGTCGACAATCCAAGGTTTCCTCTTGGCTCCTGAGTAAGAATTTGAGCCGCACCAGGTAAATCTTTTAAGAGAGTTTTCAGTTCCCGGATAAGCAAGGAATATATCCAACTGTCCGTTGTACAATAGCACTCTATAATCATTCATAAGTTTGGCCAATGAAGGTCCAGCTGGTTTCATAACATCGCTATCCATCTTACTTCTTGCTTTGTTCCGTCCAAAATTCGTGAAAGTTAAATTTCCCACGTGGATTTTTCTCCTCAACCAATTATTTTTAACTAATTTGTCCACAGTTTTATATATATTTGGTTCGTTGCTGACAAGATAATTAGTGTAAGTTTTAAAACCTGTCTCGTTTGTGAACAGTGTACTTCTACCGAATTCATTAGTAATTAAATCACTCAGAGCGTGGTTCGCTTCTAACCATTGTTCATTCTTCATAAGAGTGATGATTTTATTTTGAAGTCTGTGGAAAAGTTGTTTTTGATCGGTATCTATTAGTGCTATCTCGTGTAAATATTCCGAGTAGATCATTTGATGTATAGGATCTATAATACCGTTACCAATAGTCAAACCTTTTAAATTGATTTTGATATCAGAAATCGGATTGTTTTTATGAATCATTTTTGAAAGTTCAGGTACATATTTACCTCCGTATGATTCTCCCGCAACATAAAATTCATTCTTATTTATCTCCGGGAACATAACAAAGAATTGAAGAAGAGCCTCATACAAATTATCAGCTACTGACGGCCCATCGGTTGGATAACCTGCTTCATTTCGTGTAAAACTGAATCCTGTGCCTACTGAACTATCTATGTATATGACATGTAGATATTTAGACCAGTAATCCTCTCTGTTTATAACTTTATCGTAAGGACCTATCCTGTATGGGCCATTTTCAAGGAATAATCCATACATGGATGATACACCGGGACCTCCTTGTAACCAAAGAGCAACGGGTGCCTTTTCCGGATCATTTTCTGCTGGAAAATACCAGAAATACAAGTTAGAACCGTACCTTTCATCTACAGTTAAAAATCCGGCATAACTCTGAATATTTCCGCTTACAAAATGGACTTTAGCCATTTTTCTTGCACGCTCCATTGAACCATTCTTTAAATAATTGGTTAAAAACAAAGGCTCACCTTCGCCCAGTGGTTCAACAATCACTTGCTTATCCCACTTAATAAAAACGATAACAATACCAAACATAAAAACAATTAAAAATAGTATAGCCACTGCTTTCAACATGATTAAATATTAAACGAATTGAGCAATTTTTAAAAAAAAAAAAAACTTTATGATTTTCTTTTTCAAAGCACTATTATTGAAAACAACGAATTTAATAATTAAAACTGCCTAATTAACAATTTATACCATTATAATTTCCAAGGGCACCATCAAATAAAAAGCTTTTTACTAAATTTCTTTTGTGAATGAATAAAGTAACAACTAAGAATATTAAAATTAAGAAATTTTGAAACTAGGATTTCCTAATTGTAAAAAATACTAAATTAAAAGTTGTTCATTTTATGATTACTCTTTTTATAAGATTCATTTTTACTTTGATTATAAATATTTAATATATAATTCACAATTGATTTTAAACTTTGGTAAGGTTTCTTTATAATTAGTAAATAACTGTATAATTGATAGTATAACTTATAACTTTAACTGTATAACTTAAATAGTTAATAAGAAAACACTTTTTCCATTAGTAGCAAAAAATAAATTAAAACTAAGCGATTAAGAGGGGGAGAGAAACAGAGAGATAAGCTTAATCAAATTAAGGTTAGGAATGATAATAATAAAATATAAGTTGCCCTATACTTATTAAATAGCTTTAAAGTTTTCTAATCAAGCTATACTTATCACTACAGTTGGCTGGAGTTTATCTAACAAATTAATTATGTTTTATAAACACGTTTTTTTAAAAAGTTATTTATCATTATACAACTTAGAGTTGATAATAATTGGATTTTTACCTTGTTTCAAATTAGAAAACGTGTATTTGTTTTTAATACCAATAAATTTGTCTGAAGGTAAAGAAATGTAAACGTGTTAATAATAGGTTTTCTACATGTGATTTTTTTAATTGAAACAATCATACTATTAAGACATTGACGAAGAACTGTTAATGTGTAAAATGCTTTTAATTTCATGCTATTTTATTGCCAAATTTTCAGAATAATTTGATTTAAAAAAAAAAAAAATTGTGCAATACCATTATATTTCACATTTTTTATCGTTTCTTACATATTTTAATTATGATCAAATATAAATAGATTCAAGGTTAACTTTATTAATTTTTTTAATTATCTATTCTGTATTCAAACATAAAAAATGTTTCATTGCATGATTAGGACTTAAAAAGCATTAAAGCCCAGCCTAACTTCCTGGAATTCGATATTTACACAAATGATTGAAATACAGTTCTTCTTTAGATTGTTACTCCCCTGGTTTTTTTTTTTTTTTTTTTTTTTTTTTAGAATATAAATGACTGACTAAATAATTATTAAGACAAAGAGTTGTAGTCCAATGTATTTTGGGACAATACATCACACTTTTGGGAATATATTGGGAATATCACACATATTTTTTTATAAGAGGACTAACAGTCTAAAGAAGAACATTTTGTACACCTTGTTTCGTTTTGCGTATTTTTATTTCAATTCGTATTTGGCGCCCTTGCCAAACTTTAGTTAAGTCTAAACTTAATCTTTCTTTATATTTTCTTTCCCCCTTTTTTTCTGTTGGCACACCTGCCTAAACCCCTCCTCTTCGCTGAGGACGCTGAGATTGTATAGTGTTTTGGCGCGTTCTTGCCGTATCGCATCCTATCCCTCTCGTTTTTGTATATCTATAATTCTACAAGGTTTCTGACGCCAGCTCGTCTGTATTTTGTGATCCTGTTATTGTGTCTCTTCTCTTTTCACAACATCTACTTTTCGTGTAGTATTTTGGTGTCCATTTGTGTAGCCTCTCATTTGTATTGGGTTTTCCTGTTCTTGTTTCTCACTTCACATCATCTACTACTCACGTAAGTTCTTTAATTGTCCACTTATGTAAAACTACCCTAGTTATCAGTCCACTTTGTAACACTACCAAAGGTATAGTAAACTTGTATTGTCTTCTCTTTAGTGTTCACTTATGTTCACTATCTCTTACTGTCTAACATCGTGATAATTTGTTTCACTGTTTTTGATAATATTATTTTCCTGTAATATTATTATCTTCTTATCATTTAGCGATATATATTCTATATATTCCGTTTTATTATTTCTTTTTAACTGTTTTTTTGTTTGTCGACCAATCAAAAAAAAAACGTGTTTGTTGAGCAATTCTAAAAAAAACGTGGTTGTGGATTTCCACCATTTTTTGTTTTGTGGTTGTTGTTCCAAGATCAAGGTCAATTTGATTCATTCTAATACGTAATTTCTTCTAACTTTGTATTTCTAATCATAGATCAAGAAATTTTTTTTGACAACCCTGTCACTCTTTGAGAAGATAAAGAAGAATCTTTTTTTTCTTTGTTTATATTTTTTCTCGAACGTTTTTTCACCCTTCTTATTTTTAATTTGTTAGTTCCAATATTATTTAAATCATGTCTAAGTTATCTTTCGGTATTTTTAATCGTAATTATCAAAAATTTAGAACTTGTATCAAGGACTTAACGTTACAAATTGAAAACGTCGATACCAATTTGTTAACTGCTAAAAACGAACTAAAAACACTCTTAACCCAATTAGAATCCAACTATTCGAATTTTACTTCTTTCAGTAACCCTTATCTTCTTTCCGAAGAATTGCCGTCAGGATTCAATGAGGAAGTATTTATTGCTCAAATCTCTGAATTAGAACAAATCTATTTAAAGGGATGTAAGTCAGCCCGCCTTGTTATTGACGATTTTTCTGAGGTAAAAAATCCTCAGTTATTAGTGGCTCCAACTAATGCTTCTTTAGTTTCATTACCCAAATTTGAAGCCCCTAAGTTTAGTGGCGCCTTTTCCGATTGGGATCAATTTTATTGTCAATTTAAATCTTTAATAGGTTCCAACTCAAGTTTAACTGATGTCCAAAAATTCCAATTCCTTCGACAAGGCTTAGATCCATCATCTCGAAACATTATTAATCATTTGACCCTAACGGATGAAAATTATAAAATTGCTCTTGACTTACTTATTAAAAGGTATCATAACCCTCGGCGCCAAATAACCTTATATTGTGACAAGCTTCTAAATTTACCAACTGCGGAAATTAAATCTGCCTCTTCTATTCGAACATTATTGGATTGTCTTAATGTAAACCTTAATGCCTTAAAAACTCTTTCCCCTACTAACTATTATGAAACTCTTTTTACCCAACTAGTTTTGTCCAAATTGGACAATGGCCTAAAGGCTAAGTTTGAAGATGGCTGTTCCAATGTTGAGTCTTGTCCATCTCTCAGCTCTGTGACCGATTTTCTTATTTCACTAGCCATACGCAAGGAAACTGTTAACTGCCTGTCCGATTACAAGGATAGCGGTTCTAAACCAAGTTCCAAAACTGTTTACCCTCCTCGACAGCGTTTAACTTCATCTTTAACTATTTCACCTGCCAACTCTTGTTCAGTATGTAATTCTAAAGAACACAATATTTATAAGTGTCCCTCTTTCGCCTCCAAGTCTCCACGAGACCGATTTCATTTGGTCAAGTCAAAGTCTCTTTGTGCCAATTGTTTGAGATCCCATCGATTTTCAGCTTGCCCTAGCACAAATGTTTGTCAACACTGTCAGGCCAAGCACCATAGTTTTCTTTGTTTTGGTTCCTCTAGCTCTAAAGCACAGGTCAAACCAATTTCGGCAACTGCCCATTCTCAGTCTGAAAACCATTCAGTCAAACCGTCGACTCCAAGTCCGGTACCTTCTATTTCTGATCAACAATCTACTGTAACTCTCTCGTCTTCTTCTTCCCCGCCTGAAGGGTCTCCTTCCGTTCTAATGGCTACATGTCTAGTTAAACTTCAAGTATCGCCCACTCAATATATTATTGCTCGTGCTATCCTAGATTCTGCTTCACATGCCTCCTTCATTACAGAGCGTTGTGCACAACTCCTAAATGTTAACCGTTTTAAAACCCCCTTTTCTATCAGTGGAGTAGGACAGACTGTTGCTCATTCGAAAGGATCTGCATTTCTTACTATTCAAACTCTTGGCGGAAAACAAATTTCCACCGAGCATCAGTTCATTATTATGCCTAAAATTACCTCTAATACTCCTTGTTTTTCTGTTTCACCTAAGGTGAAGGATAGTTTAAAACACTTTGTTTTGGCTGATCCTACTTTTGATGTTAACTCACGTGTTGACTGTTTACTCAATGCTGACCTAACTGTTGCTGTCCTCTCAGGTAAACCTATTTCTCTTGGTGCCAATATGCCTTACGCTGTACCAACCCAGTTTGGTTATGTGGTTATGGGGAGCGTACCTCCTATGCCATCCTTGTCGTGTAATCTTTCTTGTATTGACCATATCTCTCCAATTGTATGTGATCCTATTAATTCTGATTTATTGCATCATAAGTACCATAACGATTCTTCAGCCTCTGTTGTAAGCCTCTCTGTTTCTGTCCTTGACGATTTAAATGAAAACATCAAAGCCTTTTGGCAAGTAGAAGAACCTCCTTCAGCTGGTCCTTTCGTTTCTGAAGAAGACCAGGCCTGTGAACAATTGTTTAATTCCACGACCTTTCGTGATGTGTCAGGTCGATATACCGTGAGATTGCCATTTCGACCTTCTAAGGAGTTAGGCAACTCTTATGATTTGGCTCTAAAACAATTGATTTGTATGGAAAATAAATTTTCCCGTCAACCTGATTTCCAGGCTTCTTATATTTCCTTTATGAAAGACTTACTCGACCAAGGTCATATGCGACCATTAGGACATGATGAACCTTCTAATTATTTTATTCCCCATCATGGTATTTTCAAATCTCATGGAGATACCTCTAAAATTCGAGTTGTATTTAATGCCAGTGCTAAAAGCACTAATGGAAAGTCGCTTAATGATATTCTTTATTGTGGCCCTAAACTTCAAACGTTAGGTACTGATGTCATATCCCTTTTCAGAAAATATCCTTTTGTTTTTTCATGTGATATCGAACAAATGTTTAGACAAATTTCTTTAAATGTCTTAGATCAACCGTATCAATGTATTTTATGGCGGGAATCTCCCCAAGATCCTATTCAAATATATTATTTAACTACAGTCATTTATGGTCTATCGCCAAGCCCTTATTTGGCTCTCAGAACCCTACGTCAACTTTCCCTGGATGAAGGTAATAATTTTCCACAAGCTGCTCAAGCTCTTCAAGAATCGTCCTTTATAGATGATATATTTTGTGGCTCATTCTCTCTTGAGGATGCTTGCCAACTTAAAAATGACCTTATCTCATTACTTAATTCCGGAGGTTTTAACTTGAAAAAATGGAAAAGCAACAATCCCGTATTACTTTCCGACATATGCGAAACTGACCTGGAATCAGTTTCCTTACTCTCTTCTAATTCTACAGTCAGTGTCTTAGGACTTCTCTGGGATACAACCTCAGATAAATTTTATTTTAGAATTCCCCCTTCTCTTCTTGAACTCGACCCTGAGTCTTCTATTACTAAACGACTTGTCTTATCGAAAATTGCTCAAATTTATGATCCTTGTGGTTGGGTGGCTCCCGTAGTGATGAAAGTCAAATGTTTTATGCAATCTCTGTGGCTTGAACCTCTTGATTGGGACTCCCCTTTGCCAGATAATTTGGTTCGCCCATGGCAATCGTTTATTGCTTCCTTGAAAGATCTTACTTTTGTTTCCATTGACAGACCCTTTGCTGTCAATTCTTTTAAATATCAATTGCATGGATTTTCGGATGCCAGTAAGGTTGGTTATGCTGCCGTTTTGTATTTGCGCTCAGTTGATTCAAACGGGCACATCAGCACTTCTTTATTAGTCGCTAAAACAAAGGTAGCTCCTCTAAAAGTGCTCAATATTCCTCGCCTAGAATTATTAGGAGCCTATCTACTTTCTAACCTTGTTAGTCATTATATTTCCTTGTTAAAGTCTCACCTGACTATAGAATCTGTTTTTCTGTGGTGTGACTCATCTGTTGTTTTAAGCTGGATAAAAATTCCTCCACACAGATTAAAAACCTTTGTTGCTAATAGAGTATCCACCATTCAAACCTTAACTTCCATATCTGACTGGCATCACATATCATCTCCTGACAACCCCGCTGATGCTGCATCTAGGGGTCTTGATCCTAATGAAATTAAAGACCATCCTTTGTGGTGGCATGGTCCATTGTGGTTAGTGCAACCTGAATCAAAATGGCCTTTATCTATTCCAGCATCCTCGCACTCTGATCAACTTCTTGAACTCACTTCTTTAGTGTCTGTTCCTATCGCTCCAGACGACTTTCTTCCTAACGTGTCTTCCTGGAGTGCATTGGTAAAAATAGTATCACTCATGTGTAAATTTATCTATCATTCTAAACCTGATTTTGTCAATTCTTTTGGTTCCTTACAATCATTGTCTATTTTACTTATATGTCGGTATATTCAACTTTTTCACTTTAAGGACGTCCGTAATGCTCTAGAAACTAATTCAGTTTTACCTAAAGATTATCAACGTTTAACTCCATTTATCGACAAATTTGGTATCGTTAGAGTTGGTGGACGCTTGTCTAACTCTCCATCTAGTCCTCACCCCATATTATTACCTAAAAAGAATCGATTTGTTAATCTTCTTATTCAACATTATCATGTCGCTCATGGCCATGCTGGTTCCTCCTTTGTCCAGTACCAACTTTCCTTCAAATATTGGATTATTTCGGCTAAACAAACCATAAGGTCTCAAATTTGTAAATGTGTAAGATGTTTCAAAGTCAATCCTACAAATCAACCACCAATGATGGGTAATTTGCCAATCGAACGCATTACTCCATCCCCCCCATTTTATAATTCTGGTATGGATTTCGCTGGACCCTTTCACACTAAATTACATCATTTACGGAAGGCTCCAATTGTAAAAACTTACATGTGTATTTTTGTATGCTTTTCAACCAAGGCAGTTCATATAGAGCTTGCCGAGGATCTTTCCACCGACGCTTTCCTAGATGTTCTTCAACGTTTTATTAGTCGCCGCAGTGCCCCTAACAATCTTTATTCGGACTGTGGTACTAATTTTGTGGGTGCTTCTGGACAGCTGAACAGACTCTGGCACCAATCTTTAGTCGACAATAAAACTACGGTTTTAAATATTTGTGACAAACATAAGATAAATTTTCATTTTTTAGCTCCGTCAGCTCCGCATCAGGGCGGATTATGGGAACGAGCTGTACGCTCTGCCAAACACCATTTACAAAGAATTTTAGGTACTTATACTCCTACCGTTTTCCAATTAATGTCCTTGTTTACGAGAGTTGAATGCATTCTTAATTCTAGACCTCTTTATTCTATGTCAAATGATCCTCATGATTACCGGCCTTTGACACCCTCTCATTTTCTGGTTGGTCGTCCTATGGTTGCACCTCCAGAACCGGATTATGTTCATACACCTGATAGTTCTCTTAACCACTTTAACCTTATTCAAGCTCTTACTCAACGGTTTTGGAATCGATGGCGCACAGAATATTTGCCCGGACTCCAAGCTAGAGCCAAATGGTTCAGACCAACTCCTAATCTTCAGGTTGATGACCTAGTGGTTATTGAACAACCTCATACTCCTCCACTTACCTGGCCCCTTGGTCGTATTGTCAAAGTTTTCCCTGGCCCAGATGGTGTTGTAAGGAAAGCTGAGGTAAAAACTCAACATGGTTCTTGTTTAAGACCATCTACTCGCCTTTACAGGCTTCCTATCAATGAATAATTATCTTTCTATTTTTGCCATCCCTTGTAAATACGTTCTTTATTGTTTTATTGTACTTCGTTTTTTTTGTTTCTTTTTTTTATCTTTGCTTACCACTTTTTGAACAGAGTTCAAGGTGGGCGGTGTTTCGTTTTGCGTATTTTTATTTCAATTCGTATTTGGCGCCCTTGCCAAACTTTAGTTAAGTCTAAACTTAATCTTTCTTTATATTTTCTTTCCCCCCTTTTTTCTGTTGGCACACCTGCCTAAACCCCTCCTCTTCGCTGAGGACGCTGAGATTGTATAGTGTTTTGGCGCGTTCTTGCCGTATCGCATCCTATCCCTCTCGTTTTTGTATATCTATAATTCTACAAGGTTTCTGACGCCAGCTCGTCTGTATTTTGTGATCCTGTTATTGTGTCTCTTCTCTTTTCACAACATCTACTTTTCGTGTAGTATTTTGGTGTCCATTTGTGTAGCCTCTCATTTGTATTGGGTTTTCCTGTTCTTGTTTCTCACTTCACATCATCTACTACTCACGTAAGTTCTTTAATTGTCCACTTATGTAAAACTACCCTAGTTATCAGTCCACTTTGTAACACACCTTATTTAAATTGTTACTCCCCTCTGTTATTATATAAGGGGAGTAACAATCTAAAGAAGTGCCTCAAGTATTATAGATTATTTATAATAAAACTGATTGATCACCTTGGTGTTGATCTCTGATGATACTCAGGTTCCCTGGGTATAAGTCTTGATGCAATAAATATTTCTTGTCTAAAAGCTCTACTTTCATTCCCAAACTAACAATAAGAATATTTTATATATATACAACCATTTAAATCAATTAACAATGTATAGTATAGTTGGGTGGGCATCGTCGGGCCCCTGATAAGTCGAAAGCGACGAAACGATGCAGGACATGGCGTAATGCCGAGCCAACATCTTAGTGACGTTTGTCTGTGTTGGAACAGTTCCTATGTGTCACGCTTGCGTGGCACATCCCTTGGTGTCTCTCACTAACACTAATTGTAAACCATTTAAATATTTAAATGAGTTTTGAAAATTCTACCTGAAACAAAAGAAAGGTTTTACAAAGAATTTACTATCTATTAAAAAAAAACTGTAATATTTTATTTACTTTGCTCACTTTTTTATTCTATTGTTTGTTGAAGGATTTAAATTTAAATAATAAAAGTCAATGTTAATAAAACAATTTTGCGATATAATCATAAGAAATCAATATACTTAGTTGAAAAGAGAAGAATCGGTTTTGCTTTAATAAACAAATATATGCTTTTTATTTTATAATATTTTAATGGTTGATCAAAAGTAATTTTCTTTACTTTTGGATTAGGCCTTGTAATTTATAGATTAGTTTATCGTAAACTTAGCTTTCTAGTTCTCATATTGGAAAGGCTAGCAATTCTCACTTGAGTGGTCTGGGGGGACTCCCACTGCCCTTTATTTGCCTTTTATAATGAGTTCAAAATTAAACTTAGAGTGTAAAACACCTTGTTATAATAATCTTAAGTTGAGTGTGGAGGGGTATTTTAAAGGTGTGTGAAAAAATACACTTTAAGCCATATTCTGAAACTTTTTGACCCTTCCTAAGGTCATCTTCAGTCTGTTTTTATTAAAATGATAATATATTTAGAGAAGAGATTACTTTTATGTTTATTTTCATATGGCTGTAAAATTTTAGGTTTGTTCCAACATCCAATTCCAGAACGGTTCTAGAACCAATTCAGGATTTTTTATTGCGCATGTGTCTATGAGGACTGGTTCAGAACTGATTCAAAAAGAGGAGCCTGTTGGAACGATTTTAGAACTGTTTCAGAACTGCAACCTTTAAGTTACCTCTCTATCTCTTGTTTTCGTCTTCATGTCATATCTCTCTCTCTAATTTGTTTATGTTTCACACAGAAATGGATTACTTATGAACATATTATTCTTATTCTATTGTAAACTCAGCAAAGCAAGAGTGCACATCGGCAAATCGTTTTAAAAGTTATAAATTTGTCACACTGTCTTTTCTGATCGCTCTCACATTTGGGATTCGTCAGGCTCGTAACAATCCTGTCTTTTAATTTCAGTTGCCAATTATAAATTGTTTGTATTAATTGTCATTTTTTTAAACATTAATCATATAAAAGTATCGGTGTGGAAGGTATAGATACAATCGGAATCGTCGTCATCAGTTTTTCCGACAAAATTTCTAAAAATGCCGCAAACCGCACCTCGATAGGTACGATGTCTTTAAAGCAATGTTAGAGAGAGCAGTTATTTATAGCGATGTTATAGAGTTTGTAGATTATGTGAAGAAGGCTGCATTAGAACAGCCGAAACCGGTCAAATTGTTACAAATACAATTATTTTGTGTGAAGACGATGTTTGGTTATTGAACTACACCTCTTCTATGATGAGTCGCTATCACACACTAAGCACAGTCGATGTTGTTATCGAGGTTTATTTACTTACGAACCTACATCATACATACATACGTACGCACAGGGCACTGTCATATAATATATAAATTATATATATATGAAACGGAAACGGATTTTAATGATATCCCCGGGTTCGTAAGACCCCTCCTTCCGAGATCCCTTACAGGGATCTCGGAATCAGTTTTGGAGGGTATCACCATACTTCCATTTTAATGAAATAAAAAATATAAGATACATAAATTGATACTATTGATATTGGGAGAAGTTTCCAAGTCTCTCGCCAGACGCCAGTAGTTGTTTTTTTGACTCATTTTACAAAAAATACATCAAGATTGTTATGAGCCTGAAGAAGCCCTAACCAATCGGAGGGCGAAATATAGCGATTCAGAAGATGAAGATAAAATGTAAATTTTATCTTGGCTTATTAGAAATAGACCCTTATATAAGAAAAGGTCAACCACACATTAAGAAATACAAATAAAGGGTTCAAAACTACAAAATAGAAAATTATAAGAACAATTTTTCTGTTTCTTTTATTTGTCTGTACATCATCGGATGAGGTAATTTTTATATAGGACTCAAAGTCGCTATGAGAAATTTTAATTATCATGAGGAATAAATATATATAAAATATAAAGTATATTTTATTATTTTAATATACTATCATGATAAATAAAATACGTAAAGAAGAAAGTATGTAGTATAAATAAACTGTGGAGAAAGAAACTAAACACGCCACGCAAGGAAAGAGATAACAGATATCAAGAAAATAAACGAAAACAAATGTTAGGTTATAGTTGAACTAGTAGTTGTAACCTACACGGCCTCCGTACATTAGTATTAGTAGTTCTGGCCGAGTTCCTGCTTCAGTCCGGGAACTGTTTTCACGGTTCTAGGACTGTCCCAGAACCGTTCGTGTCTCTGTTGGAACACGGGACTAAAAGTTCCAGAACCGTCTGAGAAGCGTGTAGGAACGGTCTTAAGATAGTGTGCATGCTCCGGACAGTTCTAGAACCGTCCGCGGCTCTGTTGGAACAAACCTTTTATAATAGAGTTAAGAATTGGTTGTTCCAGTAATATAACAGATTGAAGACGACTTTAAGAAGGGTGGAAACATTTCATAATTAATATTTTCACACACCTTTAAAATACCCATCATTACTTAACTTATTACTTTTATAATTAGTTTAATGGGTAGCTACTCTATAGAAGTGGTGTGGCTGGTGGAAGTCAATACACTTACCTTGTGTAATCCTTCACTATAGTACCTAATATGCCTGATCGAGTGTTGTTGTGCCATTATAATGAAATATTATCTTAGAAAGTAATAAATAAAAAATAAAATATTATCAAAAATATATATTAAAATATTATTTTAAATAAATATTGTAATAAATAATAAATAAAATATTATCTTATTGTATCTTAGAAAGTAATTGTAAAAGTGTAAAATAGATTTCTATGTTGTTTAGCCACTATGTTCCTGGAGCTTTGGAAGCGCCGTCAAGCCGTGATAGCCTGGGAGTGGGATCTACAACATGTTGAAGAGGATGAAGAACCAAGACCTGAGTTTGAAACTTCTGTTAAAACTTTCCGAGTTAACCCTGTCACAAGGAGAAAAGAACCGTACATGTCTCCGGGAACTAAAGCCATCAGATATGCTATCACTGCCTCCTCTGTCTTCTTTATGGTAAAAATTAGCAATTTTAGTTTCTAGTTTAAAATATAACATACTAGGCTTCACCCCGCGCGGAGCGTGGAGTTCATGCTAGGTATTATGCCCTTTCCAATACGGCTTACAGCTGCTGCACCAGTAAATATTTAATAACTTTGGTTCTACTCAATATTTTTCGATGAAACCAAGCCTACAAATTGCACATGTTTGTGCTCACTTCTGAAAAAAAATTAATCGATTTCATTTAGCCAGTTTTGCGCCTATAAAGTCTGACTGAGGGGACAGACACACATACACGAAAAAAGTTAAGGCCGGATTCGGTTTTCGGGATGTATAAAACGAAAAAGTATCCAAAAAAAATTCAATTCTGACCAATGTACAGACAAAACTTTAATTTTATATATATAGATGTGTCGATGTAACTCATCCAAAATTTCTCAAAAAAAAAGCATTTATTATAAAAAGTTGTTTTATTAAAGGTCGACCAAGAAGTCATGGAAATCTGAGGAGTGCGCTAGTGTCGTTTTTTTGTTGTCATGTATCGTTAGTTTTAAATAAAATAGACCTCTGTCGAAAAACACAGTGTTGTTCTTTTGTTATTAATAATTTTATTTTGGATAACTTATATATTTTTTTAAATATATTTTGTAACAGGCAACATTGGACCTGATAAGAAATCACTAATAAAAAATATAATGAGGAAAAACAAACTGGAAATTCGCTTATATTATTTTGAATAATTGTCATGGAGAGCAATCATTTTTATAATAACAAATACATTTAGGTTTGTTCCAACTCTGTTATTTGTAGCGTCCTTTGCATTTGCACCATCCCTTTGATTTGTGGATCGTACAAAAATCATTTAGGCCAGTTGTGACTATAATTTGTACTGTATAAAAACAAACATAACAGGAAACCTAATAGATTGGAAACCTTCCTGTTGTTATTTGTGAGATTTGACATAACTGCGCATGTCATACAAACTAGAAATGGGTATTTTCTTAGCACCCAACTTTACTAACTGCAGCAATACTCGGAAGTTCCGACTTTAAACGAAGCTAAGCTTTCAGTTTCTCCTGTTTTCATGACTTCTTTGTCGACCTTTAACAAGCCTAACCATTGCAGGATAAACCAGATATTTACTTTGATTTATGTTCTTATTTCTTGGGTTTGAAGATTGCAAAACACCATACTTTCTATGCTTTTCAAAGAGGGGTGGGGGGGGGGCTTTCTAAAAATCTTATCTGTATAAGATAAGGCATCCAAGAGCATAGAGTGAAAAAGGAATCATAATTTGAAATCAGTGCTTAAATCCTGGAAAAAAGACTATGCTTCACCACTTCTCAATTCTTTACAAGTTCATGTGCTATACCCACAGAAATCGCCTAATGATGTTTGTGACTAAACAAGAATAATTTTTTTCGGGCTTGATTTTCAAAAATCTTCTTGGCCCTAGGATGCCTTTAATGGACTCTCTTACAAAAGTTGTCTTCTATTCAAAGTTCAATAGCTGATTTCTTGTATTCAAGGTCTTCTTATTTAAATGTAATAAATCTCAATTAAGTGTTTATTTTTATTGTAATGCTGCTACTTAATTGTGTTTACTAGAGGGCTACCTCAAGTTAAAAGAAATAAAAACGGAAAAAGGATTTGCAGTGCAATTTTTAGGGGTCTTTCACACCAAAGATGCACGATGCGTCCTGGTCGCAAGTGGCATGTGCGTCTTGCATCCTTATGACACGAGCTTTCACACCGAAGTGGCACATGCTATTAGCATATTCTTATATATTTTATTTGAACTCCTCAGTTTTTTCAGTGCATTTGGGTTAAAATGATGAATTATCAATCATCTGAATCTTCAAACGATGTGTGAATTAAATACGAATTATCGATGGTGGAGCGCGTATGTAGAACTGCCAAATAAGGACGCACGCTAATAAAACACCAGCCGGCTGGTTCTCGAGTCGCATGTGCCACTTGCATCCAGGATGCACGTCACACGTGCTACTTTGGTGTGAAAGCTCTCCATTTATATAGTCCGGTGTTCAAGATGCATGCATCTTGCCACCGGGACGCATGCATCCTGCGACTTGCGACTTCGGTGTGAAAGACCCCTTAATCTGGTTTATTTGAATTAAATTTTAAATGAGTTATTTTGTAGTTTTCTCTTATTTAAATTTATAATTTGTTCTGTTTTAGATTCTGGTTGTGCTGAGTGCTGTACTGGGTACTATTATATACAGACTGTCAGTTGTAACTTATATATATGACGGTGGAAATCACTTTGTTAAGCGTCATGCTAAGATCTTTACCTCTATAACTGGTGCTCTTATCAACTTGATCATCATTATGATATTAACGAGGGTAAATATCTTATAATAATTTAATTATCCACATAAATGTAGACTTAAAAAATGTCTGCATTTCCCTTTTCGTTGATTACATTATTCGTAATTAGTAATATGTAAAAGTTGGTGTTCAATTTATTTCAATGTAATTGAAGCTGCAATGTTTACACAGAAAATTATGGATAACCATAAAACCATTTCTTATAAAAATTGTTCCTAATCAAATAAAATAATTGTTATTTGTTTCAGTTTTACCATTATTTAGCTATTTGGTTGACAAACCAGGAAAATCCTAGAACTCAGATAGAATACGAGGATTCCTTTACATTCAAGATATTCTTCTTTGAATTCATGAATTATTATTCTTCACTTATATACATAGCATTCTTCAAGGTTTGTTTATATCATTTTTATCATTATTAAATAAAAATAATAAAATTATGCACATGATTCTATAGATCATGTTCAAGTTCTATCACAATTGCACATTATAATAGCTGTACAATATAATATATATTACTTTATAATTTTTGTGTGATGTTAATGCATTGTTGCACATTTGACAATATTATTACTGCTTACAGGGCCGGTTCTTCAGTTACCCAGGAGACAACGAGTCTCGTAGAACAGAGTTTCTCAAGTTGAAGGGAGATGTGTGTGATCCTGCAGGTTGTCTGTCTGAACTTTGTATACAACTTGCTATCATTATGGTGGGCAAGCAGATGTTCAACAACTTCCTAGAACTTGCTTATCCGTGAGTAATTTACTCTTTATAACCTTTTCATTTTGCTAAGAAATGGACTTGGAAATGTGCTTAGAAATGGACATGTGCTGAAAGCCAATTTTTTAAAAAAAATTTATTTAACTTCACTTGTCTCCAAATTTTGCTACCCAAATTTGACCCATTTCCCGACTACCTAGAAATATGACACTTGCTATGTATTTTTGATGATAATACAATAATCAGTCATTAGTTAATTAATAACTATTAATTAGTTAATACATTTGTTAGTTTTTTGTTTTTCTCCAAATCTCTTAAATTAAATTTCACCCACTTCCTTACTACTGAGAAATCTGAAACTTATCCTGATTATGTATTTCCGAAGACAGCACTCTAATCTGTCATTAGTTTAACAATAGTACATTATGAGATATGATGTTTATATTTTGTATCAATCATTTTATACCAATCATATTTTGTATCAAGTGTGTTTGTTAGCTTTATCATAAGGCTTTGGCGGAAAATTTTAAGAAAAATGTTAAACACACTTTTTAAAAAATATAAGTGAATGTTTTTTCTGTTAAACCAAGTAGACAAGTGTGAAAAAATTAAAAATCAAAGTGTTTCATCAAAAAATGTTTTTATGAATTTATTTCTTTTTATAACAGCTCTATGACCTTGCCTATGCCTATCAAACTAAACCAAACTATAAACCATCAAACTTAAATTTTTATTGTAATATTATCATTTTTTTCTGTACTACCTAACTTACTTAATGAACTCATTGCAAATCACACTGTATTCAAATTATCTATCCATATAACTCTTATCATCTTGCCATTTCTTGTTTTTTTACCACATTAATTATTAATAATTTGTTGCAGGGCAATAATTAACTGGTGGAGAAAACGAGTGACTCAATCTCAGACTAAAGATCGAGCGAGAAAATACACTAGATGGGAAGAAGACTACCAACTTCAAGATCCAGGAAGATTAGCACTCTTTGAAGAATACTTAGAAATGGGTATGCTCTATATTAATTGTTTTTTGTTTAGCTTCAACTGTGGTTTTTTTTTTTCTAAATAAATTTGAATTCAACTGTGTTATTTTTTCTAAATAAATTTGAAGAGTGTGAGAGGTTCCCTTACCTTGAACACTTGCCCCTAGCACAATTTCAGAAAGAGAAGAATTTGTTTTACATGATATTTGTTGTCAGAGCTTAGTGACACTATTTGTAGCAAATTACACCAGCTATCATATCAGTGTCATCAGTGATAGTTGATTTTTTCTAACTTTCCTAGGTAAGGGAACCTCTCCTATACCTGGTTAGTTATTTGTCAAGCTAATTTAGAAAAGATAAAGGGTGCACCAAAAGAAAACATATGCCTTTTTTAATGTGTTAAGTCCGTATTATTATTATTTATTTTTTATACATACCTTGTATGTTTATATTTTATTAAGTTAGTATTGTCCCTGTTGCAGTGATCCAGTATGGTTTTGTGACTCTATTTGTGGCTGCATTTCCATTAGCTCCACTCTTTGCTCTTCTTAACAACATCCTTGAGATCCGTATTGATGCATTTAAGATGTTAACCCAGGCTAGAAGACCCCTGGCAGAAAGAGTTGAAGATATAGGGGCCTGGCATGGCATACTTCAGGGTGTTACTTTCTGTGCTGTCGTCTCTAACGTAAATGTTATTTTATAACAATTTTATCTTTGTAAAGATAGTTATTGATTTCATTGAAAAATTGCTCTCATAATTGAGAAGAGAAATGTTTGATTACTATAATACTTTGAATTAACGGGGTTGTTTTCAGGCATTTGTGATAGCCTACACCAGTGATTACATTCCGAGAATGGTTTATCAGCTTGTTTATTCTAAGACTCAAGATCTTACTGGCTACATCGATTCTTCGTTGTCATGTATGTTAACTTAAACTTTTATCTAATAAAGAAATTACCTTTTTATTCGTCTTAAATTTTTAGAATATAAGTTCAGATTGTTAATTGATGTTTGGCCTATAAAAGAAATAAGAAGAATAAAAAAAATTAGATATTTTAATCTTCTCAGATACTAATGTCTGTAGGTGTTAAATTATTTACCTGTTTGATGGTTATCAATTTGGTTTTTTACTAATAACCAATCACTCCAAACTAGTGGCGTACCAAGGTCTTGTAGCACCCGGGGTGGGGTATTATGTTGTCACCCCCTCAGAAATGATGTTGGGGTGTTTTTTTCTACTTTCTACCACAATGACACCCCCTAAGGCTCCCGGACCGCCCCTCCCCCACCCGCCTTGGTACGCCACTGCTTCAAACAAAAACTTTTTGGGATGTTTCAAATTATTGTACCTTAAATCATCTTACCTTTTTTTATGTACTTTACATAATATGTTTTTTCTTTTTCAGCATTTAACACATCTGACTATGAGGAAGACATGGGAGTTGATAAGAAGAACAACAAGCAAGAGGATCCAGGTGTCTGTCAGTACCGGGGATATCGCTACGGTCCAGATGATGGACCTGCTCTCAAATATGAACTCAGCCCCCAGTATTGGCATGTTTTCGCAGCAAGACTTGCTTTCGTTGTTGTCTTTGAGGTATGTCATTTTAAATATACTATAACCTAGTGTAATAACTTCTTGAAATATTTTTATGTATGCACTGTTTATTTGTTTTCCACTCAGCTTTTAAGAGTGGAAAATAACTATGTTACAACATTGTTTAATAACCTTATTATGCAAACATCATAGTTCCCATAATACTGCATCTTACGGATTTTTAATTCAGGTTTATGTTTTTAAGAATTAAGGACTACAGTAATGGAACAACTAGACTTAGTGCGTTGACAGCGCGGGAAATTGAGTGACACACAGATTGGCCAACCTCTCTGGGGGAAAAAATAAAGCCACTGGGTCTGTGGATACGGGTGGGGCAACGTCTATCCAGATGGCCTCTCCCCTCCACTAGAAACATTTATCTTTGCCTAGTTGGCCCGACCTTTTGTCCGGGAAAATCTCAAGCTCTCATTGGCTCGTCCCCCCATTTGCTATTTTTTCCCGCGCTGTCAACGCACTAAGTCTAGTTGTTCCATTACTGTATATTGCTTTTAAGAAGCAAAAACAAAAAGCAAATAAATGTTGTTTTTTTTTTTTTTAATTTAGTGTGTCTGGAACATCAAAATTTGGCAAATAAATTAATAAAACACTATTTTAAAGATTTCTGAATTGAGTATGTTTTTTTAAGAGATGATTTACATTTAATAATAATATCATTGTTGGGTAGACTTGAGTATATATCACTTTTTTCAATTTTAGTTTAATACTGTTTGTTTAAACCATATTTTCTTTTCCTTCGATACTAGAGTCAGGGATAGCAATTTGAGATCTCATTAATATTTTATGTCCACTAGATGTTGTTAGTCCTCTTGCTCGGTAGGAACTGATGGTCGAAGAGATTCTTAAACCCTTAACTATAATCCGGATGCAGTCGAACTATGTCATTTTTATCAGACCAAATAAATCTAAAAAATTGCCTGTCCCTTAATATTTTTGTTCCTTTCTATTTCTATTGCCAAGGGCCAACTATTATGTTACACCAATTTAGTTGTCATGTCATTTACACAATTCGCTTCTTTTACTTTGATGATTAAATTCCCATTTTTCTATGTTTTTACATATATATTTTGCTAGAATATTTTCTTATTGTACTTTTAGTATTTGACCTAACATGGTAATGAATCATTTAAAATAATAATTCTATCTTATGGAACTTTTGTAAAACAAGTTTTTTTTTTGTTTTTTTTTTAAATTTAAATCCTAGCTGTAGTGTTATACTTGAATAGTGTTAACCTTAAAAATTTATTTTTAGCATATAGTATTTGCTCTGACTGGTATAATGGCTTATACAATTCCCGATGTACCGAGTGAGATTAAAACACAGATCCAAAGAGAAAGACTGTTGGCTAAAGAGGCACGCTATGAACATGGCTTGGGACAGAAGGACGAATATGATCAGTTACTCGCAGCTGTAAGGGAGAGCAGCCAAGGAAGCAGATTAAGCACTGCAGCGAGCAGGCTTTCTGATGTCATCAGGAGAAGCAGCATAGTTCGTCGTCTCAGCAAACAGTCCTCTGAAGAAACACATGAAACCAATGTAGAGAACTCAAAACCTAAACATATTAACACATCCACTGTGTGGGAAGTCCCTTAAAAAGGAAACCTTAAATAATATGGAACTAATCCATAAACAATTGAAATACCAAATTTGATTCCATTGTTGTACTAATAATGCCATTTGTATGACATAGAAATTAAGGAGTGTAAAAAAAGAGAAAAGTTATCTGCATAACAAAGGGATGTTAAAAGAAAATGTAATAACTGTGGAATCAAAATATTTTATGTGGAATTCATTATTTATTCCCTGACAAACAAATCATCCATTCAAATGAATGATAAATGAAATATTTCTCAATTTTCAGAGAATTAATATTGAAAAAAAATGACAAGATTTATTTGAACTTTTCAAATGATCGTGCCTTATATTTATAAGTACTTAATACTATGACGTCTGCAGCAGAAGAATATAAAATAAAGAAGTTCGAAGGTATATAAATTGAGCCTTGAATCAAATATATATGCCTTATTGTAAGTTTTAAAACCATTTTTTGTGTTGAAGGTAACTGTGATATCCAATTTAGATAAGAGAAATGGCTTTTTAAATTCCTTCTTTGGCTGTTGAAAATTGGTCAAGATGCATGAATAGTTAAAGCTTATGGTCCATAATGGTTTTTTTAAATGCCTTTTTTCCAGTGGATCAAAAATGCTCGAGAGTTGTAAAGCCTATTTGTGACTGTTACCATCCATTGTTGTTTTTAAAGTGCCTTTTACTGAGTTTTAATGCTCAAAATTTACATAATGTCCAATTTTATGGACCGTTATAGTCTAATTACCTTTTGTCAGATAAAATGCTCAAGATTAAACAGCATTCTGATTTAAAGGTTCATTTTGATTTTCAAAATGCTTTGTGAGGACAAGTAATATTGTTCACAAATTAATAATAAAAGTGGAACAAAGATTTTAACTGCGATCATACCTCAGATATTTCATCGTATAATAATTGTCCAATTGAGAGAAATTTTTAATTTTAAAAATGTTCAATAAGAGAATTTCATTCTCCGGTATGTAAGTATAAATTTAGGATTATGTTAAAATTCTTAATACAAAGTTTAAGAATATATTTATTATGTTCTTACTTATAATATTGACTTATTATACTCATAACTTAAAGAATAAAAAAATGGCTGGACCTATCCAATTTCTGAGGTCTTTTACTAGAATACTTAAATCTTTTACTGGAATTCTGCGTTGCAAAGTAAAAAAAAAATAATAATAAAATAAAAAATAAAACTTTGAGAAAGAAGCCTATATTTTTATATAATCAAAGAGGAAATATTGATAAGTTAATTTATATCATTGATTTTATAATTATTGAGTAGTTGGGTCAAAATTGAACTAAAATGTTGACTTTTCGGGTTATTCCAATTCCTCCTTGAATCATTCTTAAGCTTACTTAAAGATAAAATTGTACTGAGTAGTCAATTAGGTAACTTAATTTTTATTCCTTTTGATTTTAGTCATAACATTTAATTTAGATGATGGTAGTCAAACCCTTTCCTCAACATTTCCACTATTTTTCTGATTTTTAAGTTAAAAATAAATTAACTAAAAAAATCCTCAATGTTCTTAATATCCCACACTGCCCCGACTACTCTTGGTAAGACCCAACTACTCAATAATTGAATACTACGAGGAACAAATTTTAATTTTAAGTTGACTCTTTAATTATTAAATATTTTAATTATTTTATTTATTAATGATTTATTAAATTAAATTTTATTTGTTAATTAATATTATTTTTTACAATTTATGAATTTTACCAGTTTAATAAAATAAGAACACCACTGAAATATTAAGTTACAGTGAGATGGTGTTCTTAGTTAAGTTTATATTTTTAATTATGTATAGAAATTTAATTTTTGATCTTATTTAAATAAGTATTCTTTCATTTTTAGCTAGCAATAGTGTATTTGTATTAAAAAAAGAACAACTATGAAATCCTTTCTTTTGCTGAAAATAATAGATAAAACACTACAGTCTGTCCTAAACGAGAGTTAATGTGTTGACAGAGCAGGAAAAACTAGCAAATGGGGGTGGGGAGCCAATGAGAGCTCAAGATTTGCCCTCTGGATAACCATATAAGAAGGTGAATGTAGTGGCTTTATGTTTTCCCCTGGAGGTTGGCCAATCTGTGTCACTCGACTTCCCGCGCTGTCAGCGCACTAACTCTTGTTTGGGACTGACTTTATTTACCGAGTGACCTAAGAAATATTTTTTTCCAGTCTATCTTATTGTAGATTTTTACGTTACTTTAAAAATAGTTCAGCCAAAATATATATTAGATTATTAACTGACATACCATACTGCAAGAGGATGTTTTAAAGAAACTACACATCAGCAAATTAAGAATTGACAAATTAAAGCAGAACTTGAACTTGGGTGTGGATATTGATGAACTTGTAAAAAAACAAAAACTTTAAACCATGTCTGATGAAAAGGAATGAATTGGCTAAAGAAGAGACTTGCCAAAGGATATAGATGTGACAGAGCCTTGATAGGAAACATTTTTATTTTATCCCTTTTATGAAATAGGCATAAGGAATACTTTCCTATAAGAAAAGCAACATAACTATGGTTTATCTAGATAATTATTTTGGATTTCCTCTGACACTGTTATTTGATATCAGACAACAATTTGTTTTTAACTATATGGAGATTTTTTTTTATTCCAATCACATTGATCATAGAATATCTGTTAAGTACTGCCCAAAAGCTAACTTTTTAGCTGAGAGGAATGTGCTCATTTGCTCTAGTGATGTGTTTGAGAAGATATAAAGCAGAAGCTGAAAAGAGTATTAATGAAGTTATGGAAAGTGTCATCTACTGCTGGAAAATCATAATTTCAGCTTAAGTTTGGGTGAGACATGTATAAAAGAATAGACCTATTAAGAAATAGTTATTGTGAACCAGACAGAAGAGAGGCAAGGCTTATTTTTTTGGTTTGGGTTTTAGTCCCGTTCGACAGCTTATATTAGGTCATTACAGGACAGGGATTTACTTTACTCATCTACTCGATGAGATCATCAGTGTGAAACATGTCCGACCCCAGGGGTTTTGGACCTTGGTTTCAGAGCCGAGGGCGCTAACCACTCGGTCACGCCGGCCCCCCCGGAAGGCTTATTGTTTGTCAAGGTGCAAGCAAGGCACTATAGGAAGGGTATTATGTGGTGTTTAGTTGAAGCGATTGAACTGGAAGGCTCAGTTATCATCAAGCTCAAGATGGGAGTCAGGAGAAATTTGGGAGAAGCACATAGATCAGATCACATGGCTGTGAATTACAGGGAAAGATTTGATGTATAAATGATAAGAGGTCTTACTGACTTAGGGATAACTATTTGATTTATTGATGTGGTCTCAGAGTTTTATAGTCCTAGTCAAATGAAGGTTTCTCCTCATTTCATAAATGTAATTTTATTTTGTTTTCTTTAATATTATTATTATTTCCTTAAAGATAAATTAATTTTCTTTTGAAATAATATTAGTATAAAGACAAATATATTTTAAACATTTTTTTTTTTTTTTTTTTACAATTACATTATTAATAATAAAACATGTGTAAATTGAATTGTTAAACTGCTTTACAAGATAATACCTAATTATTAATTACACTGTTAAAATTTAAAATAAATTTACTGTGATAATAAATGACTTAATTGAATAAGTTTGTAATAGTGAAATGTATATAGTAATATTATTTACTTATATATAGATAGCTATATATAATAATTACCAGCATCTTTATTTATACAAAACACATAATGTTGATTATTCTCATTTTAATCTGTTGCGTTGTTTCTATAAGTCACAACCATAACTTTTACAACCTCCTGTTAAAAAATAAACAATAATTGTAAGCTTGTGGAAAATTTGTTGAGGCGGAAATAATGTGCAGAAAGAGAGAATGTGTTAATAATAAATGACAGTGGATTGAAAAACTAGGAAAGTTCTGCCCCTGAGTGTCAATATAAATTGGTTTAGTTTTTGTACCAATACATCTTTGCGCCACATGTCCAATTACTGGATGTTATATAATAAATAATTATTAAAACAGAAACAGGACATAATAAAACTCGTTTATTACACGAGATATGAGTGTGAACTTCTTCCTCATTCTTTTTACTGGGATCATTCTGGTGTAGTACAACTACATGCCACTTTTAGTTCAGTGTTTCTAGACCAGTGTTGTGTGGAACACTAGTGCTCCGCAAACTTCTTGAGTGCTCCCAACCTATTTAACCCTACAACGCTAACCATATTTTTTAATCTCTTATGACTAACCTTGAGTCATATTAACTCCCTAATCTATTATACCCAGTTTTATTATTAATATTTTTTTTACACGTTTTAGTGCTACTTGATGGGACACTTGGTGCTTTTTTGCCATAAAAAAACATTTTTTATCCTTTTAATTCCGGTTTTTCAATCTGGACTGCTATTACATATCCGGTATTGTTATCTACCGAGTGGTTTTATTTACTTTTCTTTATGTAGCTATTTTCTTTCCTTTCCTTTAAATTGTTTCAATTAATTTATCATTTTCCTTATCATCACTGATGGGATCAAAAAAGGCATTTTCTATTTTCAAAACAGGGTCCAAATCACAAGCGTCGCCATTATTGTCGAATACGCTCTTTTTCATAATCGGTATCTGAATCGGTAATTTCCTTTATCAAGCGATAAATGTCGTTTGGATCATTGTATTTTTTCTCCATTATTTGACAATTTTCATATTATATTAACTTTATATAATTTTAACTTTATATAAGATTATTAACTTTATATAAGACATAATATAAAGACAAAGAAATATAACAATTTATACTTATAAATGAATAAATTACAATCATATTATCTTTAATTTGTAATCATTATTCAATTAAAACGTGTTAAGTTATATAATACTTCATTTATAAGATTTGAAATGGCCAAATAAACAATAAAAATTATTAGATTAGGCTATTAATACTATTCTGCGTCAAAATGACCTACAAAAAATTTACGTGTAAGACCAAACAGGAGTCAAAATGACTCCGTGACTCCAGAAAAACAAACGATTTTTCCTCTTTAGAATCTGAATGTGGAACTGATAGAAGTGTAGAAGGGTCATTCAAGGGTGGGAGATAGCATACCTGAGATGTGGTAGTTCTGTGTTTTACAGACACCGTGCATTCGTAGTTTAAGAAAATGGGAGTCATTTTGACTCCAGGTTAGCGTTCTAGGGTTAAAAGTGAATGCTTCGTGAGACTTTAATTTATTTATTTTTAAGTGCCGTTATTTTTTATTGTGAATAAATAATAAAAATGTTCAAATCATAACACTTTTAAAAAATGAAACATACATTTTGTGAGAGGGTGATAGATAAACTGCAATATGGGGGGCCTTTCTTTTTCATTATCTACATATAATCATTTTGCTGCAATTTCAAAGAGTAAATTTAAAAAAATGTTTGGGCTTGTCTAGAATTATTGACCTGTTACCTTAAAACTACTTTTCCAGCAAATTCATACTTTAAAATTTACTCTACCCATTTATTCTATACTTATAAATTACTGTATTATTAAATAATAACTCTTGTATAATATTCTGTTAAAAAAAGTAGGGTATATATTATTTAAATAAATGATTATTAGTAAAATAAAATAAATGCAGGAAAAAGTATTCATTTTCTTATACACATAAGTTTAATTTATTTTCACTGTATAACATAATACAAAATATATAACAATTAAACTATATATATAAATAATTTATTATCTGTAATATATAAAAATAGGTATATTATTTCAATATATAACTAATGAAACGACACATATTCAATGTCTGTTTTTGAATTCAACATATCTCTATTTAAAGGCTGTTATATTGTAAAAAAATATTAAAACTATATACATATTTGTCTCTTTATTCAAATACCTCAACCTATTTCACTGTGGAAACGTATTACATGGATAATTAAACATTAGTTAGATGGTACTTCTTTAGATTGTTACTCCCCTATGTTTTTTTTTAGAATATAAATGGCTTCGACTAAATAACTATTAAGACAAAGGGAATGTTTAGTCAAATGTATTTTAGGACAAACGAATATCACACTTTTGTTTGTATAAGGAAAGTAAAAGCCTTAATAAGATCATTTCGTACACCTTCTTCAGATTGTTACTCTCCTTTGGTTTCTTTTATGAGGGGAGTAACAATCTAAAGAAGTGCCAGTTAAAAATTAATGGAATTAATAAAATTAAGAAGATATAAATTAAAAGCTAAGTTTTGCTGTTGAGTAAAAATTAAAATTGACAAACAAGAGGTCGGAATCAAATGAAAATACTGATATTTACTTTTAATTTTTATATTTTATTTAGCGGTTTCTAATGCTAAAGGTGTTATCAGTGTTCAACAATGACCAATAAGAAAAATTGGTCTGAGATAGCTTTTCTCTTTCCTTCTCCATTTTTTATCTTTAGAACAATTTTTTGACGGTGCATTTTATGAATTTTCCTAGGATCCTAATTACATTTTTTGTTTTTAATGAAAATTGTCTAATTCTGAATATAAATATCTAGGTACTATATAAAATAAATACGGAAATATTTTATTTTTGTGGTACTACTGAATAGGTTTAAAAAATGTACGGTGATTGATCGGTATCTTATTCTAAGCTTTGACAACACTTGGTTTGCGATCACTTTTTCTTTTGCTGAAATACTCTTCAATTTCTTCTAAGCTTTTACCTTTGGTTTCAGGTAGTAAGAAATAGGTATACACTACTGCAAAAAAGTTAAAAAATGAATAAATGGCAAATGCTCCCGCTAATCCTAAGTTAGAAACCAAATCTGAATATGTTTTTAATTCGATGAACATGAATAAAAGTCCGACAGATGTTGTGAGTGGCCCTAAAAGACTTCTGTATGCAAGTGGAAATATTTCCCCTACAAGGATTAGAGGCACTGTGCAGAAACCTAGCGAAAAAGAAGCTATATAAGTTATTAAACTCGCCAAAGGGAGAAATTGAATGTGTTCCGCTTTTCCCTCTTTGTGAAGATAAAAGTAAGCCGATAAACATCCCATGGAAATTCCCATGACTAAAGCTGAAAAAATAAGAAGGAACTTACGACCGAACTTATCTACTAGAAATACTGACAGGAAGACAAATATAAAGTGAACTGCCCCGATAGTTAAAGAGGCTATGAACTTATCTAGACTGCTTCCGCTTTCTCGGAATATCATTACCGTGTTGAAAGTAACAATATCGTTTCCACAGGATTGTTGAAAGATAATCATGGAGAAAGCTAATGCTAAAGGAATCAAAACTCCTCTTGAAGCAAATGAATTTTTTGATGAAGCTCTTGTGCTGTTTCCGTCAGTATTTAATCTTGTGCAGTCTTCTTCAATGTGGGGGTGTTCGAAATCCGGTCTAATGCCGAACCATTTGTAAGCCTCATCGTAGCCTTGCCTTCCTTTCAGTTTAAGCCAGGGTGGTGATTCAGGGAAGGGTATGAGTACTACTACCAGAGCTGCTGGGAACACTGCAGAAGCCCATGCCATTCCACGCCAGTCGAATACAAACCCAAACAGGAATTGAATGAGGATACCCCCAACCATGATGACCGAAGGTAAAGATGCCATCAAGCCCCGCACTCTGGGATGAGAACACTCACTCACCTGAAAAAACACAAGGGCAGTTTTCACATAAAACCAGTTGAAACTTCAGCTTTAACTGGAACTTTTATCGCATTAGACATAGATAAATTTTTGGCATGAATGCTAATGCTATATTCAGAATATATTGAGTTACGGACATAATACAAAAATACAAAGGTCTTCTGTAGCAATAAAATTCAATTTTTTACAGCACTCTAACTACACTTCTTTTTTTTTTTTTTTTTTTCAGATAGTAAAAAAAAAAAATAAATACAAAAGCAACTTACATAAACTTGAGTAGCAGGTAAAGATACCCCAGCTCCGAAACCAGTACAAGCCCTGAAGAAGATCAAAAGGTTGGTAGAACCTGACATGGCTATACCTACCCAACTCAAAGCAAAAAGTGGTCCAACTATTTGGATAACTCTCTTTCTCCCCATATAGTGCATCCAAGGCATAGCAACGAGACTCCCTAAAGTCGCTCCTAAAGGAGGAACTGACACTAAAACATAATTTTATAATTATTTAATATTAATTTAAAATGAACTGTCAACAAGATTGGGAAAATTTGAAGTGGTTCTAACAAGAACTTCACACAGTCTTTTGGTCATTGATGAATGTAAATTGAATAAATAATTCCCCTTACTTATCCATGATTTGTCAGATTCGCTATTAAGAATCCAGGGAGTGGTTTCTTCCATGCTTGGTATACCTGGAGATGAAAACCCTCTGATGAGACCTGTAGCTAGAAAACCAAGTGAAGAGCATATTGCTAACAATATCTGAAAACAAAGTTTAAACAAGTAAAACATTATCAGAGAAATATACAGAAAAAAACATTGAAAATTATATAATTAAAAATAATAAATTGCTATTTGGACTGGAAATCTAAAGATTTGTGGTTCACATTCAGGCGTAAGAATTAATTTTTCTCTGTTGTCTCCCTTTCTCTGTTTCTAATTTAGTTTAATAATTTCTTTCTAAAGGACAATATTTTCTCTAGTATATTTAATATATGTGTATACTGTTAAAACCATTTACTTTTACATAACCATAACAATAAGTATAGGTTTTGGGAATTAATTTTGTTTTCAGAGTTTTTGGAGTACAGTGCACCAAGTAGCACTGAAATTAATTTTTCCAATTTGTCTCGGATTATGATTTTTCTGAACATATAATGCCAAATTGCATCGGGATCAGCCCAGTTGTTTTTGTTCCAGTTTTCTATACTGATTATCATCTTACCCATCTATCTTCCCATTCATCTTTAGGCATCTTTCCCTTTTTTTTTCTTTTTTTTTTTTTTAAAAAAAAGACACTTATTTAGACAAAAGTGTAAATCGCTCAAAATCAGATTTCTGCCATTGTACTAATTATTTCTATGTATTATACCACATTTATGAGAAACTAAAAACCCCAATTTCTTTACGGAAAACTTATTTTTAACAAAAGTAGGTTTTAAATTGAGAGAATTAACAACAAGGAAGTTTTTTTAAATTTATAATTACAAAGAGAATTTGTATCTTAGTTATAAATGTCAATAAAAAAATGTCTTAGTAGTCAATCTCATCTTAATTATACATGTCTTGTATGAGATTATGGAGAAGAACAATAAAGATTACAAGTTCTCCATAATAAGAAAATTTAAGAATTAATTAACTCATATTTGCATAGTTAACAAGGTGTGCTGAATGCTAGTACACTCTTGTTTCTTCTTAAATTAACTTGGTTTTGTTTGTTAATTCTAACCAAACCCTCAGCATGGATTAGTAATTTACAGTAGAGTTGCGTTTAAGATTTTTATTTTTTATTTTTATAACCATTTGTTATTTAATTTTATTACATTTTGAAGTGTGGTTATTATAAAATGAATATTACACATAAGTAGGACAAATCTACTTGTAATACAATTGGTAATTGATTTTTCATCATATCCAAGTAGTTGGATTCAAATCTCTAAGAACAGTGCCGAAAATCAAATGAACTCTATGACTATTTACAGAAGATAATTATAAAATTGAAACATTAAGAAAATATGACTTAACATATTATATAAAATAGCAAAAGAAATGATGGAGTAACATCCACAACAATTAATGGTACAAATTTAATCTTAGTAACAGACATTTTAATATAGGTAAACAAAAAGTTTAAACTTAGCGTTGTTTAGAATCCAAACTAACTACACATTCGCTTTAATTGTCTCACGGCAGGACCGTTATTCTAAATTAGTTTTTAATTAAAAAAAATAATATATAAAAATATATTTTTAAAGGTGGTTCAGACTGCTTTGACGTGAAGTGGGAATACGTCAGGTCAGATACCGTGGGACCACATCAGACATGAGGCGGTGTTCACATTGTTCTGACGTCAGACACATGAAAGAACAGACTTCACACTTGTTGCTTATCCTGTCAGTTGGTTTTGAGCCTCCAATTATGCTTACACATAATTTTGAAAGCAGATTTCTGGAAAGAAAATATTTATTTTCTTCCCAGAAATCTGCTGTTATTTTACCGCAGTGGTTTCCAAATTTTAAAAGTTTAAATTATTATTATTATTTATTTATTTTTTATTTTATTTTTTTAAAAGTGTGTTTCATTATAAATCCCTGTTGTGTATCATTATATTCCCTGTTGTTGTTGGAATATAAAACAAGTAATTATAAGACAGTTTTTTATATACAGTAGTCACCGCTTAATGTGATCACGGTTAATGTTATCAACCGCTTAGTGTGATCAAAATAGCTTGGAACGGGCCCACCCAATACCAATGCATTAAAAAATATCCGTTTATTGTTATCAGTATTTCGTTTATTGTGATCAATAAACGAAAAGTCAAGTCGAAATCGTTGAATTTTTTTATATAATTTTCGGAGAAACGACTACAGCTGCGGCAAACCGAGAAGAGTTTCGTCTAAAGACCCAGGATTCTCAGAAAGTATGCCTCACGCCACCTTTTCCTTCCTCTATATTACTTCATTAGATATAGAACATCTAAACAAAACATCCATTTCTCCCCTATTTCTACGACATTTCACTTAGACAGAGATCAGTTTTTTTTTTAATGTTTCTGTCTTTCAATCGTTTCTGAGAACTCTTTAGTCAAATTAACATTACATTTATACAAGTTCAAAGTCGATTAGTTTTGTTATAAAAACTGTTAAACAAAGAATAAGTGCGTCAAAACGTCGTGATCTCAGCTCGTAGGAGAATTTAGACTTATGTTAAGATCGTGCGGTTCTTTATTTTCGACCGAAATGAGCCAGTGGAAAGCCGCAATTAAATTGGAAACATTCTCAGCCATTGCTGGATAAACTTCTAAAACTATCGGATATCGGGATTGACTCAAAGAATGAGAACCAAATTCGCAAAAGAAAACGGAGAGAACAAGAAGAAGATGTTGAGCCTGCCTTAAAAGAATGGCTTCTGAGAAAAGAATGTGAGAAGAATGAAAGGAAAGAAATGTAAAATATGTTTAGTGTCATTTCAATTATTTGTTTATTTTCTCTGTGTACGTTATTAACAGTTTATTTTTTTAAAGTATTATTCCCTCCAGTAGTGCCTTTTGCTTATTATTATTTTTTTTTCTTTTTCCCCCCAATCGCTTTAGCGGGAATATCGTAATTTTCCGGTGTTATCTATTTATATTTATATTTTGATCCAATAAAAACAATGAAAGCTTAACCAATGGGATTTTGCTTATTATTATCAGTCGGTTAATGTGATCACTAGGCCTTGGTCCCAAAGTGATCACATTAAGTTATAAGGCGTGTGGCATCATACTATTCCACTTCACGTTCCCACGTCACGTCAGACCAATGTGAACATAAACTCACTAAACCCTGTGTTTTTGAAGTGAAACTTCTTTGGCGGCGGTAGAGTGAATTTTTTCATAT
>KZ651062.1:158851-174980 GCA_001010745.2 Gerris buenoi
GGGGGGCACGTGCACCCTTTCCCCTCCCCCCCCCTAGATACGCCACTGCATGTTTGTAATTTACGTTTCTCCTAACACCCTTGAAAATAACGTATATGAATAACCGACGTATTTTATAATCTCACAACACCTGCAGAATGGCCCAATTAAGACTGTTTAGGTAATAGGTAGCTTAATTATTAAAATTCAATTAGGTAGTTTAATTTAATATAGAGATTGTATATTTTTAGAGTAATCACATTAATTTACGTCACACTCTTACAATGGTCCATCGTTGTGGTCTATTCTGTATGTTACTAAGTACAAGAATCCCGTAGGAATTAGTCAATTAATTCAAAATTTATTTATTTTTTAATGAACACTCTAAACATGATTTATTTAATAAAATTATTTTGTTTTTAGCAAAAAACAAATACATTTAACTGATTTGAGTTTTATTAATCCTACTTAATACTGAATACTTTTACTTAATATATTATTTGTCTTTGCTGGTTTAACTTTTCTTTTTGACTACGATAATTTATATTTTGTAAATTGTTATATACTAGAAACTCAAATTTTCATTAATGAATTAAAATATATTGTTTAAACAGTTTTAGGTTTTATTTTAAGTTCTGCTATAAAAATTAGAATAGACGCTACATAGCCAAGAATAAGGACAAGAAAAGCTATGGAAACTGCTTCGCTACCAATAGGTATGGCTTGCTGGCGCCAGGTACACTTTGGTAAACCTGGGTACCAAATGTCCAAATTTCTTTTATACAAATCACATTTAACAAAATTAAGAAAATTGTATTTCTTCCGACCTTACCAAAAGTAATGAACCAATATGTGCTCATTCTGAAGAACACCTAATTTTTGTTTCCGGATTCTGACATCGGAAGACATATTTAAACTCGTGTCAGTCTGTCTCTCGTTCAGCATTTTTGCGAATACACTTATCTTAAAAACCACTCGTCTGATATTGGTGGAATTGGGATGGCTTGTTTGCAATTATTTCATTGTTAGTCCCATATTCTTTCAAATCCCTTTCTTATTCCTCTCTCTCTTTCTCATGCGTCACGAACCTTTTTACGGTTTCGTTGGTAAAACCAAAAAAAAAGAAACCCTTATAGTTTTGTTCCTTTGTCCGTCTGTCACTCTGTACGGTTCCAATAACTTTNCCATGTCCCGTCCTTTTTGGTGGACAATGTGATTTTCATGATCCTGGGTACTAAATTAGTTAGTAGACCAAAAAAAAGTTGATGGCAGTTCGTCCCTTGATATGGAACACTTTGATTTAGAGTAATATTTGACTAACTAACCTATTAAGTGACAAACTACCATTAACTTGATCATTGGTCTACTAAGTTCGTACTCAGGATCATGAAAATCACATTGTCCGCCAAGAAGGGCGGAACATGGCCGCTTTCCACCGGTTTGTTTTTTTCAAATGCCTATTGCCAAGCTATGCCCCGCAGACGAACTTAGCCGACCTCATATTCTAAAAAGGCACCAACAAATTTATTAATACAGAATATTCTAGAGGTCGACCAAGAAGTCATGGAAATCTGAGGAGTGCGCTAGTGTCGTCATGTACAGTCAGTTTTTAATAAAATAGACCACTGTCAAAATACACAGTGTTGTTCTTTGGTTATTAATAATTTTATTTTTTTAAATTCTATATTTTTTTGCTACAGGCAACACTGTACCTGATAAGAAATAACTTCTACTAAACATCTTTATATTATTATTTATTGATTATTCCTCTTTATTTCTGAGTTTTATTTGTTACTTTTGATTTCCTACCCCGTTATTTGTAGCATCCTTTGTATTTGCATCATCCCGTGGATTTGTGGATCGTACGAAAATCGTTTAGGACAGTTGTGACTATAACACGTACTGTATAAAAACAAACAAAACAGGAAACCTAACAAATTGGAAACCTTCCTGTTGTTATTTGTAAAGCCCCGTTTACACGGTGATAGTTGGCGAGATAGTTGCGGTCACGATAGCAACTATCTCAACGACTATCACCGTGTAGACTACGTGATAGATTTTGTCGCGATAGAATTATCAGCCATCACACTATCTCGTCTGACGAGATAGTTGAGTGTTCTATCACAGCAGTCAGAGTACTCACGCGGATTACATAAAAACTACGACGCTAGATACTAAACGCTGATTGGCTTATACTTTTTTATCAAGTGATAACAGATTTTAAGGCAACAAATATGATAACTTGATTCACATTTGATATCAGATTTTTTTTTTTTTTTAGACAATATGAATATATTTCTTTTGCTGTGTGTGTGTGTTATAATTTAACATTATAATATATTTAATGCTTTATTTCCGCATCCTAGTCAAAAATGTATTATTTGGATGTAACATTGAGTGCAAGACAACAAGTTTTGACGTATTTTAACTCTCACCGTGTAGACTGCACACCTCGGCGATAGTTGTATGACGTAGACTGACATGATAGTTCTATCGTGCGAGAACTATCACCGGGTAAACGGGCCTTTAGATTTGTCATAACTTCGCATACCATACAAACTAGAATAGCACCCGACTATACTGACTTCGGCAATACTCGGAAGTCCCGACTTTAAACGAAGCTAAGCTTTCAGTTTCTACCGTGTTCAAGACTTCTTGGTCGACCTCTAGCTTGATGTTAGTCAGACACTTTTTTGCAAGCTACCTCCTGAATTATAGGGTATTTGTGGGTGATTCTTCCACAGGTTTCTTTTGGTGGTTCTTCTGTTATAGTTTTCCAAGGTGATGCATACGCAGGATAATCTTTCCTTTATGGTTTCCGGAAGATATAGGGTAGGGTATTCTTTTCCTTGTAGTTATTGCAGATGTTCAATTATAACACCAACAATAGTATTCTGGGAAACACAACTTATTTATTTTACATAACAAAAAAGAAACAAATTATTCTACTTACTTGCTGCTAATCTGTTCTTTGTAAGGAGAATTCTTTTTTAATGTTAGCCCAGCACTTAATCGTGGTGGTTTCATTAATACGTACGTAGAACATATCTCAGATTCGGTGAATGTTTTTGTCACTAATGGTAAAGTTGCACCATCGACAGCGAAAAATGCAAATTTTCCCTTCTTGACTTTTTCCATTCCCTCTTCAAGACCGTAAAAGATACGGTCGTAACGGAAAAGCTTTTTGATCAATTTTTTTGTTAAATCGTCATGAGTGCCCATAACACTTTCCTCGCTCTAAAAGGCAACAAATTATGGATTATTATTAATAGTTTTTGTCAGTGTTTCATTGTTACCTTGTTAGGTGTCTATTGACCGTATTGAAAATTTATCAAAATAAATTAAACTAATCAGTTTTTCTAAATTTTAATATAAATCGTTGTAAATTTAATTTAATAAATAAAAGGACATTCCAGATCTTTCGGCTACATTTCAAAATGATAATTGTGTGCAATATTTGTGATTCTACAATATAAACTTCTAGAATTGACCTTACATCAAAATCACGCATGTATGGTAAATCTAGAAGACCAAGTTTGAAATTGCTTTTGAGAAGACTGTCCAAGGAAGTGATAGATGGTGGTGAAGGACTTAGTAATCCATTGAGTACTGCTGCATTGTAATATAAGCACAATATAAAAGTAAACATCAGGAGAAAAGAGCTCGCCACTTTAGTTGAAATTAATCCTTGTGACTCGGGAAAACCTTCCAACATAAAATATTAAATCCATTAGTATTTATTTAAAATATTGCATTTATCAGAGGGTTGTTATAGTCAGGGTGGATGGAATGGCAGCTTCTACTCCATTTAAAGTCGAAATAAATAATCAATATAATTCATGAAGGATGAATAATTCTTGAGTTGACTAAGGCAAACCTTTGGGCCTAAAACAAAATTAAACTAATATTTGTATTCCAATATTACACTGTCTAAATAAAGTATTTGAAAAATTGTCTTTTTCAAAAAATATTAGATTATACTGAACATTTATTACTATAGCTGAAAGTACACTTTCAGTCACAAGAAAAAGAAAGAACACTTTTATTAAAATGCCTGCAAACAGAACCGTCTGTTTGTTGTAAAAATACACAGTTGTCCATTATCCAGCTAGTTTTGTTAGCTATTAGTTAAAACCTTTTATTATCATAGTGAGAGTACATAATTAGCAACTCTGATGTTATGATTTGACTCACCTTGCTGTGCTATTGCTCCAGCCAAGTATATAAAAATTGCACTCCAGGAGCTTAAGTCGTCGGATCGACTGGATTCGTCAAACTTTGCTATGACCCAGTAAACAAATGGTAATATTACGCAGATAAATCCAAAACATAGCCACACTGTCGAAGAAAATGGAACTACCAATGCTTTGTAAGTGCCAAATGTTCTAGGTTGAAAGAACAGAAATATTGCTCTGCAAAAAGAAAAACATATCGGTGGTCAAAAAATGGATAGGCTCGTGTACAGAACAATTTTCAAATGATTAGAGCCTTCAATTTAGCATATATTCTGAGGAAGTTGAAACTTATATCATTAAATGGTTAACAAGAAGATGGGAAAATCTAGGGGCAAAAAAAAGGTCATGTAAATATCGACTCAGCCTCTTCTCGTAAAATAAAAATAGGGTTTGAGATATGATAATTGATAACTTGAACTGTTTATGGAGTTAAATGAGATATTAAGAATAAGAACGTATTCCAGTTTAAAAAATTAAAAGATAACTTAATAATTATTAGGTAAATTACAAATAATGATACCAGATGATTATTCACTGACACAGCAGAATGTGAAATACTATAGGCTTTAGAAAGAAGAAATGAAATAATAAAGGTATTGTTACTTTGGTTTTAAGTAAGTGTCGCCGATATCGACAATATTTAGCCGATCTTTTCTAGCACTTGAAAACTGAAGACTGAATTCATGTTCGCCTCTCTGAAGGTATCCTAATAATCCGGACCAGTTTCCTGGTGTGACTTCCACTCCCCATTCATTTAGTACAAGATAGTTGTACCTTTAAACAACATAAAGCATAGGTATATTAATAATAATTTAATGAATTTCTTCGACAATTCATTCATAAATATCATCACTCTTCATAAATACAATAAAACTTACGTAAAGTTTAAGGCTTCACTGACATGAATAAAGAGAGGAAATGAAAATCTGCTAAATCGGTCTGATTCAGGTTTGAAAAAGGGATCAAGAAGCATCTCAACAGGTTGGTCGGCTTTTAAATCGGTTTCCATTACCTGTAAAACAATTTTTTCCCATTTTATTTGGCAATAATTTCAGTTAATTGTTATTATAAGTTGGCGATTTTCACGAAACCAAGCTGCTTTTAGTGTGGTTTCACAGAATCTGAAGCTTCTGGTTCTGCAAAATTAATTTATGTAAATACTAAACTAGTGGCTGAATTAAAGTTAGTTGAAGCATAGACTCAAAAATGTAGTTTTTGTTGGTTCATGGATGTATACATGCACATTAAGCGCCAAGCATAAGATATCAGCCAATTCCGTTTTTCCTCAAGCTTTATCTGCCAGTTGCACCATAGTCAGCAATTTACGGGACCAGAATCAGAGATGATTATTAATTCTTCAATAACCTGATAGGATTTTAAGACCACTATATTATGGTGTAGGAGTTTTAACGCCTATATCGTGCTCAGATCTCAGATAGTAATTTTCCAATTCTACATTTCTTAGCTCTTGCTGAGTGTCACACAATTAATGCAATTTTTAAGTGTCATGATCGGGGTAGAGTAGAACTTTGTTGAATATCTTGTATGAACCAAGGATCTCACTAGAATTATGATCATACTTAATTTTATCCTCTTTAATAATTACGATGTTTGAAGTTGGCTTTTATTTAATACCTAACAGCTGAATTGGCCGTTAAAAAAGGCGGATTTTGACTAGCATTTTAAAAAGCATAAAACCATTGAAGAAATTGTCCAATGTTTATCTTAAGAGTTTTTTTTTTATTAACTCAGAAAAAAACTGCTGAACATAGTTTAAAAAATGCTAAATACTTCTTAACTTAGGAGAACAAAGAACAAGAAATATACTTTATCTACGACTTGCACTGTAAGTAGACTTTACATTGCTAATAACAGGGAGGGATGTGTTACTTCCCTCCCTTGGGAGTAAAAAAACAGTCATACCAACTTAAAAGGTATTTTTTAGGAAAAATTTAAGTATTATGTTGTTTTTTTAGCTGTTTTGTTTACTTTTTTTCGGGAAGGTTACTTTAGGTTATCATACAAAGTCTTTAAATTAAAAACAAACTAAACGTAATTAAATTAAAAACGTATATATTTAGTTGTAAGAATTTTAATAAATTAAGTAACTAAATATCAGTTTATGGTGTTTAAATTGCGTGAATTTGTAGGTAAAACTTTTATATTTACAAACTTAATAGCTATTACCCATGGTGCACTAGTCGTAGATAAAATTTAATACGCAACATGGATCGAAGTATTTCTACTCTCGGGATTATCTCTCTCGGCAAGCCTCGAGAGCTAATACTACAGTTATCTCCCTCGGCAAGCCTCGGGAGCTAACTCATTTATCTCCCTCGGCCTTACGGCCTCGGGAGCTAATGAAGTTTAACTTAACCTCGAGCCGGAAAACATACTTCTCTCCCTTGTTGCGTAAATAACTATTAAAACTATTTTGACCTTGTCTAAACTTCAACTTACCACAAATATGACGTTCATTATGAAGCCTTTTAAATTCTTTCTGTTTGGTTTGATGCCTGTTGAACTGTGTTCCATGTTAGGATTGAAATGAGCCATTGGATATGATTCGATTCCCAAAGATTCGTGAATTTTAAATATTTCGTACAAAAGGAAGCTGTCATTGAAAGATACTGCCAGAGATATGTCTGAGTCTAAGGATATCTTCATATTATTTAGCAAAGACGCTGAAGCGTCATAGGAATCTGATCTAAGTAACCATTTGTAGTTATTATTGAATAGTTTCCTTTCCAATGCACTCTAAAACAAAGAATAACTTCTAGTTAATTATAACAACTAAATTTGATAATTTAAACTTTCGGCTCGTTATTGATCTTTTTTACATGTTTCATTCTCAATTTGTTTTGTTTCATTCCGAAATATTTATGATTGTAAGGCTAAGGGGACAACTTTATGGTTGTGGGAAAAATATGGAATGAATGTGACTGAGCTTAAGATTGGAGAAGGCCTTATAGAGGTTAGACCACGTGCTGAGGTTAGGTTATGTTTTGTTGAAGTTGTTCAGTTGTATTGCTTATTATTTAAGTTAACCCTGTTGTGTTTACTACATTATTTTATTTTTTTCTTCGACTCCAAATTACTGGGATACTTTGTACATAATCTATAAATGCAAGACATAAATCGTCTAATTATTTCATTTTGTTGACTGTAAACATTTTATGGAAAATAAGACTATATGTACGAACTTATATCGAGCACTAACGAGCACCTTCAAATATTATATTTGAGAGTATTATATTATTATTTAAGAACCTAAAAGCAATGCGTTCGGTGTCATCATACATGTGTGTTCGTGTATTGTTATGATTAATTTGTTCGTTGTTGCGTCATTGTGTAAACATGTTCGTTTACGGGCTATTTCTTTAGGTGCGTAGATCTCTCTTAGTATCCTTTGGTTATAGTTAACAAATAAACTAATGTCCAAATCGAGTTCTGAAAAAAATCTCTCATAGTAAGTTTTTCAAAAACCGTGATTCCGCTCCACTTTTATGAAACTTTGTTTATTATTTATTTGTCTTGAAAACTAGATTTTTTTCTCCGGGAAATCGAGCTACTTTCATCTACATTAAAATAGCCCGACTACAGAACAGAGAAACACTGTTTGAAACCTTGTATCTGGGGTTTTTGTTGGAACTGTTTTCCCTAACTCTTACCTGTTGTCACATAAACAGAAACTATGCCCTAAATTATTATTATTTCCCCAAGGAAAGAGCTTATGAGAAGCTCGAAACTGGGAGTATCATTCACCAAAAAATTATATATTTATGTCATTTATTTATATTTATATGTTTATTCAATAAAGTTTTATGTATTTATTACAGAGAAACATTTTTTTTTTTTAAATCCACCTTAAAGATTTCTTAATTCTTAAAACATATTTATGTATTATAATCTAAATTTTGTGTCATCGCAATCATTTCTCTAGTTATGTTTATACTACGTACATAACAAGGAAAATATGTTTTCTTATAAAACTAATAAAAATAAATGAACCTGTTCAACAAATTGTTCTCCATCCTTACACGTAATGTCTACGTAGATGCCGATCAAACTGATTTCTTTTAGTAGATTTGCGTCAGCTTTCTTCATTTTGGATTCATTGAAAACAAATATGCTTGTTGTAGTGTTTAAACCGTTCTCGTTTGATGAATTTGCTAATAAGAAATCTGAAAAACAGCGGGTGAAAAATAAATCAAAATTAATTGTTTTTGTTATACTATTCCTGAATGAACTCGCAATAAAACTCAATTTTTAATATTATCTGGAATGAACTCGCAATGAAACCATTCATCTGAACTGTCGATGCCCCATAAACAATGCAATTAGAAATAATTCGTAAAAAGTAATATTACACAAAACTAAGTGTCAGATAAAACTTAAAAATGCAATGTTATTTTTCAAGGTATACATCATTTTTTTAATGTATTTATGAATTTGGGCATTTGTATTCCTGGTCTAGGTTGACGATTTTTAAAGAAATATGTTTTTTAGGCTTCTTATGTTGCTTTCTTCTTAGGGGGTTTCTGAAAATCTGAATCTTGTTCTTCTACTACAAGAAAAATCTCTACGTACCATTTTTTAAACATATAAAAATGCACCCCCACCACTTAAACTCGATTTCGGGATCCTTAGAAATGCACTCTTCTGCTTCTGGTGCAATAAATATAGGTAAAAAAGTATGTTTATTGTTTTTTTTTACAGCTAAAAAAAAAGTATAATTATTGAATACTAGCCTTCATTTTCACAGAGGTAAACATAAAGACCTGAAATATGACTATTAGAGTAGAAACTTGCAATAAAACGATTTATCTGAACTGCCGATGAACCAAGAGATAATTTAATTAGAAATAATCCAAAGAAAGAATTATTAAACTTCATTTTTTAACTGTTTATTAAACTAAATAATGTTTCGAAAATGTCAGATTATACAACCAGTTACTTTCCAATGTTATTGTCTTACATCTAATATAACAACTAAATATTATTATCCTCTATATATTTAAATATACATATTTATAATTTTAAAAAATCCGACATGTCATGTAAGTTCGTATTGTTAAATATTAATATAAACTACATAGTTGACGACAAGATTGGCTTATTCTAACATTTTAAATTATTGTAATAGTGTATAAACACTTAAGTGAATACTTTTCTTGGGAAATTATCTGTGTACTTTGATATTTTACGTGGTAATGTTGACAGTGTGATTACTTAATAGAAAGTAAACATGTTATACTGTCATAGAAAGCTTCATCAAATCATTTTGTATTAACTTTATTCCTAAACGTTAACCACCATGATGATAGAAAGAATTTGACGTTTAATGATAGTTCTTTTATGTCGAGACAATTAGTGGAGGAGAAATATGAACGTTTTATTCCCCGGTCTAAAAAAAAGAGAAAAGAAACAGGTCAAGTGTGTGCTAGTCAACACACACGACACACAGGGTCCGTATAGGCAACACAGTATTGTTTAAGTAGTACATATTGATGGTGCTTTTTAAAATACTAAAAAGCCTTCTTTGAAGTATTCAATGGGTCTGGTATTCTTAAAACACATAAAAAACTTTTGCTAAGTATTTTTTGCTGGTGAAGCGGTGTATAAACTTATAAATACATCGAAAAGAGCATTATTATAAAAAAAAAACGTATTTTGTCAAAAGAAAAAAAAAAATAAATAGACCGCCAGTTAGTGTGGCACATAGCGTCCTCACATCCTATCATGTACTTTATTGTTATATTAACATTAGCATTATTGTTACATTACTTTATTGTTATACTAGCTGAAGTACCCGGCGCAGCCCGGGTTCCTATCTGTCGGAACATAGTTTTACTAACTTAGAAACCACCCCAGGCATGTGTCCAACCATTCCCCCAAGTTTCATCGCAATCGGTTGAACGGTTTAGGCAGGCATAATAGTCAGACAGATAGACAGACAGACATTCATTTTTATAAATATAGATTGTTTATTGGGCAAAAACTATTATAGATTTAGCTACCTTTAACTCTTCATAGCGGTGTCGCTGTTTGGTTTACTATATAAATTGTATTTGAAAATAATGTTTGTCTCATTGAATAGATGAAGATAGATTTTTTCCCGGCCTAAAATTCCAATTGATTGTCAATTAGTGTGGCACATAGCTTCCTCACATCCTATCATGTAATTTATTGTTATTTTACCAAAAGCATTATTGTTATATTGTTTATTGTTGTATTGTTTATTTTGTAAAAAACTGCTAATAGTTTTAGCTATCTTTCACACTTCATAGCGGTGTCGCTGTTTGTTATACTAAAAGATTGTATTCGAAAAAAAAAAAAAAAAAAAAATTGTCTCATTGAATAGATTGTTAGATTCACGTTTACGCTACGGATAACGTTGTCCAACGAACTCGTCAAGTGCATTGGTAAAATGAACATCTACCAAATTTCATCAAAAACGGTCGACATTTACTCAAGTTATCGTCACACGTTTCAAGGATTCGTGGATACACAGACTGACAGACACGAGACAAAAAATGTTCCCTGATGTCTGAAACGGATTTCTGTCTTGGAAATTTTAAAATTGGAGACATAAAATTTGTTCGATCTCAAAAGTGAACGCAATGCTTCTGTTACCTTCGGTAAGCTCGGAAGCAAAATTCAATTTTCACAGTGATGTGGTGTACCTATGAGCAGGCGACGGACGGACAGACAGACACACTTAAGGAACATGTAAGGGTCCTTGATTTTGCCTACGGACCCTAAAAACTGTGTCGTTAGCGAATATATTTCTTGCTGTAGAGTTGATTGCATTGGTCAAAATCTTGGTAAAAAAAAAAAAAAAAAAAATCCAAGAGATAATAATTTTGTCATTCTCAAAACAACATAGTACATTTTTGACTACTTCATTTAGTCCTTAGTGCAAATTTTACTATTCTGCGACCTACCTGCAGTAAGTTGCAAAAAAGGTCACATAACACTGTGATTTTTGTATTGACTTCCCTTATAAAGGTTATAATTCACTTGTTTTCAGGTTTTTTTCATTTAAAATAAAAGTTACCATCAAATCATATGACTCAAGTTAAAATGAAAAAGTGTAAACATATCATATGATATGATTTTTGTGTGCGATCTAGTCACACGGAAAGTGATAATATAAAATCACAAAGCACATAGTGTAAAATGGCTTTAAACTACATGATACTCTCATTGGGTGAAAAATACGATTATACTTTTAATTCTATTTATTTTATAAGTAACTGTCTAAACATGACCGATTTTTCCAAATCGGTTTTACATAATTGAATGTATTTTTATGGACTGACAATATACTAATTAATCCTTAGATGTGTGTTTATTTTTTATTTATTCAGTAATAATACCACGATATATTATCTAAATATCCGTCAAAACTACTATTGAATTGATAGATTAGAAACTCAAAAATATACAAATGCATTTAAAATATATTTAATTTCCTAGCAGTTTCAGGTTTTATGTTTATTTCTGCTATGAAAATAAGAATTGACGATGCGTAGCCAAGAATGAGGACTAGAAAAGCTATGGAAACTGCTTCGCTACCAATAGGTATGGCTTGCTGGCGCCAGGTACACTTTGGTAAACCTGGGTACCAAATGTCCAAATTTCTTTTAAACAAACCAACTTCTCTCATCCAAGAAAACCTGCAACATATAAAAAATAAATAAGTACTGTTCACAATATGGACAATGGACATTTCAAACATCGAATAAGTAAATACACATAGCTTTCAGCGGCAATTCATTCTTTTATAGTGTGATAGGTTACCCTTCACATGTTAGTTTTCGTCGGTAATTTTGTTGTTGGATTTCTTTCTTTAATCGTTTCACCGGTATTACTTGTGTTCTTGTTAAAAATTTCTGTTGCAGTTTTCGTAAGTAGTTCTTCTGTTCTAGTTTTCGTTGGATATTCTTTATATTGTAGTGATCGTAGATGATTGCTCCTTTAATGTTCCATCACAACACCAAAATAGTGCCGTTCAGAAAAATAGTTCTGTGTTATTGCCCACTAAACTATATTTTGCTGAAGGAATTATTTTACTTACTTGCTACGAATAAGTTCTTTGTAGGGTAAATTCTTTTTTAATGTTAGCCCAGCACTTATTCTGGGCGGTTTCATTAAGATGTACAAAGAACATATCTCAGCTTCGCTAAATGTTTTTGTAATTAATGGTAAAGTTACTCCGTCGTCAGCGAAAAGTGCAAATTTTCCTTTCTTGATTGTGTCCAGTCCCTCTACAAGTCCATAAAATGTACGATCGTATTGGAAAAACTTTTTAATTAGTTGTTTTGTTAAGTCGTCATGATATCCGATAAGACTTTCCTCGCTCTAAAAAGAGAAAAAATGTTAATATTTTTCAGTCTTTCATAGTTACCTAGTTAGGTCTCTATAGACCAATGAAATATTAAAATTTATGTTAAATGACAATTTTGGTAACTATAAAAAAAAATCATGTAATAACTAATATTACATTACGCGTCTAGTGCAGAAAGTAGCATTTTGCAAGCGAGTGTGGAGTTTGCACCCGAGCAATAGCGAGAGTAGTAAAACCACACGAGCAATAGCGAGAGTTGTAAAACCACACGAGCAAAGCAAAATGTAGTTTTCGCACGAGTTGCGCACCGTACTTCTACACCGTAGAACTGTTGTTGCGTACCGTACAATCTGCGATTGTCGGACTTTAATAATAAATGCAGAAAAAACAGTTATAGCCCAGTCAAATTAGTAAAAAAAAAAAAAGCCAACCGAGAGAAAAAATTCCCGGAGTTTTGAAAATTGGCACAGTTTTTAGATAAAGAATAATTACGAAATACTTCTTACGAGAATACTAATTACGAGAATAATTCGCAATAAATTATCACTTTCTATCACCTATAAACAGAGATACATTTAAAATATCCATGTACTCATTATACAAATTTCCAGAATTGGTCTTACATCAAAATCTCGCAAATATGGTAAATCTAGAACACCAAGTTTGAAACTGCTGTCGACAAGATTTTCTAAGGAAGTGATAGATGGTGGTGAAGGACTAAGTAATCCATTGAGTACTGATGCATTGTAGTATAAACACAGTATAAAGGTAAACATCAGAAGAAAAGAGCTCGCCACTTTAGTTGAAATTAATCCATGAGTTGACTCGGGGAAACCTTTGAACCAAAAACATAAAAGTACATTAATATTTCTAAAAGGCATGATATTTATCAGAATCTTTGTATAAGAGGTAAATCTATGTTGTATTCATTGTACCTTTTTTAAAAATGTATTTTAAGAAGTTAGCATTTTTCACTTAGGATTTTTATTCGAAATGTTGGATAACTCTGGAAATATAGAACTATACACAAGAAGGAACAATTAAATTATATTAAAATATGTTTGTAAAAGAACTTAGTTTATTGTAAAAACGCACAATTGTCCTTTCTTGTTAAGTTAGCGCCTTGAATTAGTTGAAACTTATCCAATAAAATACAATCAATACATCATTAGCAACTCTGATGTTATGATTAGACTCACCTTGCTGCGCTATTGCTCCAGCCAAGTATATAAAAATTGCACTCCAGGAACTTAAGTCGTCGGATCGACTAGAATCGTCAAACTTTGCTATGACCCGGTAAACAAATGGTAAGATTACACAGATAAAACCAAAATAAATCCACACTGTCGAAGAAAACGGAACTACCAATGCTTTGTAAGTGCCAAATGTTCGTGGTTGAAGGTACAGAAATATTGCTCTGAAAAAAAACCGTGTATTAAAAAAAAAAAAAAAAAAAAAAAGAATGGATTTACAAAAATGCAAAATTAATTCTTTTAAATTTAAGAGTTTGATTTGAAGTACCTACTATTTATATCTTGACCTATAAAATAGTTAAATTCTTAAAATATACAAAATGATTAATTGACTAATCATTAGGAGAAAAAACGAAACCTATGCAGGAAATAGACAGTAATTATTTTCTTTTACGTTAAAATTTCAATATAATTATAGAACATTGGAAACATTAAGAAGTTCTAGATCTTACGGAGATGGCTGTACTTTCATTATTTTTTAACAGTAATTAACTAAAAAGCACTTCATGGTGTAGGTTAAAGTAAAATTAAATTTAATTTTAAATTGAGGAAACCTTGAATTGCATGTTAGTAGATTTTAAAAAATTATAAGTTCGTTACTTTGGTTTGACGTAGGTGTCGTCGATATCGACAACATTGAGTCGATCTTTTCTAGCTTTGGAAAATTGAAGACTGAATTCGCATTCGCCTCTCTGAAGGTATCCTAATAACCCAGACCAGTTTCCTAATGCATCTTCCACTCCAAAGTCATGCACTACGAGATAGTTATACCTTTAACAACATAAAGAATAGCAATATTAACTATAATAATATAATGAATTTCTTCAATGAAATAAAAGCGTACATTAAATGTTCGCTTTTCTATCTTATTAGTGTCAAGTAACCTTGGGCTGGGAGAACTAATCAATATTTGATAAATATGTCCCACTGACGAACTTAGTCTACCACATATTCTTAATGAACGCGAGATGATTAACTTATATACAAAATCCTAGCATGTTAGTCACAGTTACTAATGTCCTGAAAGGTAAAAATTAAAAGGGGACCATCTGAGAGCTAAATTCGACGTACCATCCAAATACTTCATTATCCTAGTACGTTTTAATAAAAAATAATTCTTGTGTATGTGGAAGAGAAACATACAAATGAGCATAATATGGGACCAAAAATAGACTAATTACAACCTATTACTTCAATTTCATTAATATCGGAGAATTTTTTAATATTTGTTGGTTCGTGAAAATAGTGGGCTTAACGAATGACAAGACAAAAAGAAAAATGTTCCCTCACATCTGAAACGGATTTCTGAATTAGAATCTTTTTTTTTTGTTCGGAGATATTCATTCTTCTGATTTCTTCCGAGTGACGATCACATACCTTCAGTAAGCTCAGAAGTTCAGAAGAGAAAAAGTAGAAGCTAGCTACACATTATAACAGATTATAATAATTGTTTTAAGTTTACTTACGTAAAATTTAAGGCTTCACTGATATGTATAAAGAGAGGAAATGAAAATCTGCTGAATCTATCTAATTCTGGATTGAAGAAAGGATCTAGAAACATCTCCACTGATTGGTTTGCTTTTAAATCGGTTTCCATTACCTAATCAAATTAAAAGTATTTAGCAATAATTTTAGTTTATTATTACTGAAAGATGATTGTTGTTTTAATTCTGATAACTTGGGCACAAATAGAAACAATTTTGGCGATTATACTTGTATACATTCCAATCAGCTTATTTTATATAAAGGATACTGTTCGCACCAGGGAGCTCTTGGCTTGACCTGGCCACGATTGGGTATAATAAAAGGAGAGATAATAGTAATTAAATAAATAAAGAAATTATTAAGCGGACTGTATATTGCATTGAAAAGAAAATATGAAATATAATATGGTCATGTAAGATATAAATAAAATATAATATTAATAATAATAGCTGGGTGGAGTGTAGAGAAGAGGTGAGGTGAAGTGCGGTGGCAGATGGTGATATCTCCTGTGGGTGGGGGAAGAGTTGGATACATCAATTTTAATAGTTCTTCTTCTTCTCTTTCCTATTGTCAGGATAAAGACAGGAACCTAGCTGAACTCCAGAATATCATTATATCCATGGTATCACCTGGATGACCAGGATAATTGTAGATATAATATGACAATAAATATTACGCATAAAAATGGCCACTACACCCATGTAGGGCTACACACACACTTGCCTTTTCCGGTTTTTCTTCCAGCAAATCCTGGGATAGCAGGCCTGCCAATAGCATTGAAGGGACAAACTTCTAATCCAAGAATTTTTTTTTGGGGGGGGGGG
>KZ651062.1:188822-242277 GCA_001010745.2 Gerris buenoi
AAATATTATATATATATAATAAACCATGGTAATATTGCCTGAAAAATTATCGAAAACCATAAAATGCTCGTTTATTGCTGAAACACACAATTGATCATTCTTGTAATGCTGGAGCATCGAATTAGTTAAATTCCTATCCAATACATCAAAATTAATTCATATTATAATTAGTAACTCTACTACTATGCATACTCTACCAGATGTTATAATTTGACTCACCTTGCTGTGCTATTGCTCCAGCCAAGTATATAAAAATCGAACTCCAGGAGCTTAAATCGTTGGACCGACTGGATTCGTCATATTTTGCTATGAACCCGTAAACAAATGGTAATATTACACTTATTAATCCAAAACAAATCCACACTGTCGAAGAGAATGGAACCACCAAAGCTTTATAAGTGCCAAATGTTCTAGGTTGAAAGAACAGAAATATTGCTCTGCAAAGAAACATATCTTAATAAAAAAAGCAACAATTTGTGTATTGTGTTATGCATATGTGTTAAACAGAGACATTAGGTTGGTTTGTCAAAAGTATAGCCCACAGATGGTGCCATTTTAATTTCAACCATCTGTGCTCATTCAACATATCCGACATGAATTAGTGTCACTCATTAACTTGTCAATTGTTTAATAATGTGACTCTATTTCTTTTGTATTCCGATTCTGATGATAGCCATATGAAGGTTAAATGATGCTGCTCTGCAGTATAAAATAAAATAAAAAAACAGTTCAGTTACTCCTGAACGAATACATTATCTTCTTTTTGCAGTCCCCGGTTTGAAGTGGATATTTTTGTTCCGAGGTAACATCATCTTTATTTTAATTAAGTGCAATAACTATTAAAGCGGACTTAAAATTTTAAAACGGTCCACGGTTCTCATAGTAAATAGACAAAATAATTCTAATAATCTGTACTAGGCAGCGGCCGTTTTTTGGGGATTGACGAGCGAAGCGAGTAGGGGGCAGAGCCCCCTAGTAAACAATAAAAATATATATTTGCTGTCAATCCGTAGTTTGGAATACGGCCATATACAGCGCTGGTATCACTTTACAGATTCACTACATTATATAACAACACTTTGATATATAGCGATATTTGATAAATAATGTCAAAGTGGATATATATAAAAAAAANTGACCTACCTCTCTAAAGATATGTTGGTTAAGCAATAAGGTTATTTCGGATTAGGTCTTTACTGCTGAAAATGTTGACAATTCTTACCCTGTCTGATGGTATGAGTCTTTTATATCAACAACATTGAGTCGATCTTTTCTAGCATTAGAAAACTGAAGACTGAATTCGCGTTCACCTCTTTGAAGATATCCTAATAAACCAGACCAGTTTCCTGATGCGTCTTCCACTCCCCAGTCACGAAGTATGAGATAGTTGTACCTTAAAGTAACATAAAGCATAGTTATAGGTTTGTTACAACCCCCCTATTTGTATCGTCCCTTGGGTCGGTGGAATCGTTTAGGGGTTTTATATGCATGTGCTAACATTGTACTGTAATAAAATCATGTCAGTTTGGAACGGGTTTAGGACTATTTTTCGCACCGTATTAAAAACATTTAAAGAAACCTAATAGTTAGGGAACCTTCTTGTTAAGATGTTTGACCATTGACATAACTGCGCATGGCATACAAATCCATATCAGTACTAGTTATCATCAGAGGATAATTTGAACCGTACAGTAAACGGTTTGCAAGCGATCCTTCTACGTTTTGGACCAGTCTGGAGGACGGTACGAAAACTGTTACAGGAGGCGTTGGAACGGCTTTTATCCATTACGCACGCCCGTGACGATTCTGCGGTGCGGATGGTACACTTGGTTGAACAAACCTTATATTAATAATTCCAATTTTAAGTTTGAAGCTTACGTTTACGCGAGCTTTGCGCGTGAACTCTTGGGTGGATAACGTTGTCCAAAAAAGTCACCTGGGGCATTGGTGAAATGAACATGAGAACCAAATTTCAACTAATTCGGTCATCTTTTACTCAAGTTAACGCCATCAGTAGATTTTGTGACGCTTGGTTTTGTGATGGTGATTTTGTGACGGTCTTTTTTTTTGGATTCACTCCCGGGCTTTAGGCCATAAGGAACTTCGATCCAATAAAAATTAATTAATCAACAAAAAATTATAACTGATTAAAATTAGAATTACAATAGCTATTCTATGTTTACTTACGTAAAGTTTAAGACTTCACTAACATGAATAAAGAGAAGGTATGAAAATCTGCTGTATCTATCTAATTCTGGATTGAAGAAGGGATCAAGAAGTATCTCAACTGGTTGGTCAGCTGTTAAATGATTTTGTAGTATCTATAAAAATAATTTGTCTTATTATTTTAATTTGGCAATCGTTGTGTTTATATTATCCTCAGCAAAAACCAATCAGTAAGAATGGCCAAATTCCATACTATCAAAGTCTTATCAAAGCAGTGATATCAAGATTGTAGCCAAGTCTGCTCTTTCTTTGTTCCATTATTCACTTCACTCCTACTTTCATGAGTAAAACTGCTCTTTAGTTTTTGTTGCTCAACACTTGGTCAGTTTCTGGATATGGCATGAAACAGACTTAGCCGCTGTTTGGAACTTATTTCTTTTCTTCTGAGTTCTTTCCTTCCCTCCCCTTAAGTAACTCCTATCCGAGTACAAAATGTACAGATGTTTTATGCCCCATTATGAATTTATAAAATAAAAAAAACTCAATATAAAGAGAATTAATGTGAGATTTGAGCTCTCCAATCAGAAAAAAAATTGATCAATAAACGCTCAAAGTCAAAAATTAAATAATATGAATCAAATCCAGCTCCAACTAAGGTACAACCGATGGAGTAACAAAAGAGCTACAAGTTTCAGCTATTCTGGAAGGGACTTATAATTTTGATGATAAGTCAATCAGTATCAAAAATTAAAACTTTGAAACTCTCCCCTTTTGAAAAGGTTTAATGTTAAGAGCTGAATATTTGACAGTGTCCTAAACCACTTAAGCTTAATCTATATTATTTTAAATTTCAAAAGCCCATCTTAAGAGGAATTAGAATATGAGAGTGAGAAAAATCAGGTGAACTGGTTCAAGTAAAGACACTTCATGCTGCTGGAAATTGGTCTTGCGCTCTGATTGTAAGATTCGGGTTTTTACTTCTTATAGCTTGGTCACAGAACTAGAACTAAGCCGCTTTAGTTTGGTTTAACAGAACCTGTAGGTTCTGGTTTTGCAAAAGTAATTCATGACCTACTACTTTAGTTGGTAGTATAGTGTATCCAAGCATAGTGTATCAAAGCATGTGTATCCAAACAGATTTTAAGCGTCGTGTAAATGGTAGAACTTAGGTTTTGTAGTTTTCCATACACTCAAATTGTTTCCTCCTGAGATGTTGAAGTGGAACAAGCCCAAAACTGCAGGAGTGGTCACCCAAAAAGGAACTTAATAACATTTTAATAAACATATATAAAAAATGGTCGGAAAATCTGTTAATTTATCTTCAAAGTCGTCTTAATAAAACTATCCTAGAAAACACTAAGGAAAACAGCATAACATAGGAGGTGTTACTTTAGTACCATTATTTAACATTCCTTAAATCCTAAACTTACCACAAATGTGACATTCATTACAAATCCTTTTAAATCCTCTCTATTTGGTTTGATTCCTGTTGAACTTCGTTCCATGTTAGGATTAAAATGAGCCATTGGATATGATTCGATTCCCAAAGATTCGTGAATTTTAAATATTTCGTACACAAGAAAGCTGTCATTGTAATGCACAGCCAGAGATACGTCTGAATCTATGGATATCTTCAGATTATTTAGCAAAGATGCTGAAGCTTCATAGGAATCTGATTTAAGTAACCATTTGTAGTTATCGCTAAACAATTTTCTTTCTAATGCACTCTGGAACAAATATAAATAACTTCAAAATACAATTATATAATAATAATCTATTTATTGGTAATTATAGTTCATGTGTCTTAACAAAATATAAAATAAACAGAAAATACATAATACATAGTTAAAAATTAAACAAAGCAAGTTGGTGTAGGCAGTGGATCCACTCACAATTCTCGACTCACAAGTCGGTTTAGTGTTGTTACTTTTTATTTGTTAGTTATTTAGTGTTTTATTTTAAAAAAATAATACAATTTATCCTTCATACCCTCGGATAACGTATATAGGACATTGTTTTTACCTAAATAACCCAAACCGATATTTCAATGGAATTATAATATTTTTTTAGGTCTTTTTGAGATCATTTGAGTGGTTTTTTGGATGTTTGTTTGTGTCACGCATAATTCCTAAAGATTTAGGCTAGAGATTTGAAACTTGGTGCAAAAATCAGTCCATACATAAAATCATAAATTTGGGACGTCCTTGCAAAAATTCCCAAATAAATCTAAAAATTTGTGCTGAAATTTTAAATCAATCATACTTCTTTATAAGGCAAACATTTTTACATTATAACATACACTCATTTTGAAATACATATTTAATAATATTATTTATTTGTCTAGTTGATTGTTATTTATATGTTAATGTTTAGTGTAGAAAAGTTATAAGACGCTGGGCGTCCGATTTTTTTAGTGCTATAATTATCTTCTAGCCCTGTTCATATGTAACTAATAAACACAATTGAACCTGTTCAACAAATTTTTCTCCATCCGCACATGTGATGTCTACATAGATGCCAATGAATCTTATTTCTTTAAGTAAATTTTCATCAACTCCTCTCTTCACATTGGACTCATTGAGAACGGAAATTCTTGTCGTAGTATTTAAACCGATTTCGTTTGGTGAATTTATGAATAAGTAATCTAAAAAAAAAACACAATGGGTGAAATATTAATCGACATTTATTAATTTTCTTATAACTTTCCAGAATTAACTTGCATTTTAATCCAGTAATCCAACTGAAAATACAATTTTTTTTTTAAATTCGTATGCAAAAAAATGCTCCCCACCCATTGAACTCAATCTAGGGATTGTTATAAATACGCTCTACAGCTGCTGCTAAGATAAATACAGGTTACAAAGAACGTTTGATTTTTTAAAGCTAAAAAATATATAATCATTAAATACTTGCCTTCATTTTCACAGAGGTAAACATAAAGACCTGAAATATGACTATTAGAGTAGAAACTCGAAATAAAACTATTTATCTGAACCGTAGATGAACCAAGAGATACTTTAACTAAAAATAATCCAAAGAAAGAAATATTAAACTTCATTTTTTTTTTGTGTAATAAACTGAATATTGTTTCCAAAAGTCAGATTGATAATACTTAAAAATACACGAAGTTACTTCCCAATGTATTGTCTTACATCTAATGTAACAACGAAATATTATTATCTTCTACATATTTAAATATAGGTACAATAGATACCTTTAAAAGTACGTGATATCATTTGATAAACGTTTTAAATTTTAAATATTAAAATAAATTAAAGATATTGATTGAAGGAGATGTACAGTGGTAATAGCCCTATGTAAATGTTGACAGGTGTAATTACCTAACCAACATGGCAGGAAGCATGTTCTACTTATGCAAACATGATTTCGTTATCGTGACACAAGATCTTAAAATGAAAGAAGTATCTTTTTCCCCTCTTTTTTTTTTTATTTGATAATTTGACTGTTAATACTCCTTTCATGTCATAAACTTTTTTTTCTCCCCTTCTTAAGGAACGATTCTAAATTTGTACAAAGAATAAATTCTTTGATGTCAAATTGGTTGTGTCTAACACATTATTTGTTACTTATTCTTGGTAAATGAAAGAGAAAAGAATTTAGTTTAACCTCAAAACAACATATAGTCAAATTTCGACCACTTTTTGTAGGGTTCAGTGAAATTGAAAAATTTAGTTCCACAAGAAGTTCCACCATTGGAACTTATACATTTATCATATATAAATATGATAAATCTTAATAGATAACAGAGAGAGTTTGATTAGAATATTTTATGTTTAATAGTGTATCTTTTAATGTAGTATTTTTCTGCATTATCCTTGCCATTTTTCGTGACAAGATATTCACGTTGGCATGTCACTTGGTAGCTTTGTATTCCATTTGGTTCAATCCCGACAGAAAATAGGAGTAATTTATTTAGAGGGTGTATAAACGTCGCTAAATCCGGGGTATATTTTATGTAGTAATTTGCTAATCCTAAGAAGGTCCTTATGTCTAAAATGCTGATCGGTTTATAATTTCTTTAAACTTTTATTTTTTTTGGCGCCTTCTGCACCAGTATGTAGCCATTTTATCTCCATCTTCATAAAACTACCCTAGAAAATAATCAAGGTAATTTTTAACATAAGAGAACAAGGTATTTCTTTTAAACCATTATTTAGCATTCTCTAAATTCTAAAACTTACCACAAATGTGAAGTCCATTTTAAAACCTTAATCCTAAAATCCCTCAGTTTAATTTGATGCCTGTCTATATTAGAATTAAAACAAGCCCATGGATTAATATCCATAGGCAAATAATGAATCATTTTAATTTCTAAAAATTCGTAAATTTTATACCTAGTACACAAGAAAGCTGTTATTGTAAGCTCCAGCCTAATATACTGAGTCAGTCTGTCAGCCAGATTTGTCTGAGTCTAAAGATATGAGTCATTATATTCAGCAAAGTTATTAAAACTATAGAAATCTTATCCATTTATGAACTAAAAATTATCTAATTATAAGGGATGGGTGGGTCTATTATGGAATTATAATTTTCCTCCACATGTTTAAATATACAATGAGATCTTTTAAAAATCCGTCATATCAATTTATTAACGTTTGAAATGTAAATATTAATTTATAAATTAAAGACAGGGATAAAAGGAGATTAAATGTTGTGTCAGGGTGATAACTTAATAGAAAGGAAACATCTAATGCAAACATATTTCGTTATCTTTTCAAGAAGCGCTCGAAATAAAAGGAGTATACATATTAGCTTATTTTCAACTTAATCCCAGAAAGATGGTAGAAGGTATTTGTCTTTTGATAGGCCTTTCCAGGGCCGCTTCTAGGATCTGTGGGCCCATAGGCTTGGACTTGTGGTGCGGGCCCCCTACAAAGTTTCGACTTGGCTTCCAACGCCCCTCCCCCGGCCTTTCAGCTCTAGACTATTAATGTCGGAAAAAATATGTTTCTTCTCCGTCAAAAACAAAAAACTACTTTTCGTTTCTTCAACGAATAAATTCCTTGCTGTAAAGTTGGTTATTCAAACTCATATAACTCGTGCAGGAAGCCAGTTGGCTCTCCTATCAATGATATTAAACAGCATCGGGCTTTGTCACAACTTGAATGGTCACCGTCACCGTCACCTGATCTAAATCCAGATCTGTGGTCATCATAGGTCTAGGTAAAATTCTCGGACTGGGCCCCCGATCAATGGCTACCTAGCATTGCTTCTCGAAAGAGTTAGCTGGTTTCGTCTTGTACACCAATGGTGGGTCGATAAAAATTAATTATTCCAGAAAAGTAAAATAAATTTGAAAAGCATTAAGTGCAGAATTAAATTTTATTTTAACCCAGGTAGCGACTAAAACGACAATTGAAATTACATTAGCATGAGAAGGACTATTCACCAGTTTCACAAATCCGTCGTAAAATTTATGTCCAGAAATAGACTATGCAAGAGCGTATAGCCTATAGCCAGCTGGAATTAACGCTCAGATTATCGCCTAATGAGAGAATCTGTAAACCCCGAGAAAATTAGCAAAAAGTTAGATATCATTTAAGGAAAATAATAGACAGAGTAAATAATATAATATTAATAATATTATTTTTACGTCACAAGTAAGTCTCATTTATTGCGCAAATACTTTATAACAAATTTTTAAATTTATTTGATAACATTAAATTTTTAAGGCACAATGTCAGTATGTTTTGTTGGTAACCACAGACATCATTATGCAACAAAACTTATCAATAATGACGATATTTACAAATATACAATGTATAATTAAGTTCACACATTTCAATACAGTTATACATAAAATATCAGTGAAAGACATTTTGGGATTATAAAGTCTTAAGTTACGATTTGAAGCGGTCACTGGACTATCAATGTTTTAGAAATAGAAGAACTCCTCTTCTCTCCAAAAAAGTATTTTATTATACTCTACGCAGATGCTCAACTCTTGATATTATTTAATAATATTGATAGTCTAGGGACCGCTTTACATAAAATAATCTGGATACATATTATCTATGGACCAATTTTGTGAAACTATTACTACTTATTGGAAAAAGAATAGAAAATAGTCAACATTAAGAACATATATATGAATGGAACTCCATATCATAGCTCAGTGGGAAAAGCATTAAGGCTTTAAACGAGATCCGTGTTCAATTTCAGACAGTGGACTGTATTTTCACCTCCCTGGCATTCGATCTAAAAATGAGGGTGTTGCGACAGCGGTGTCGCCACCGGATGCCTTCTGTATTGTTTATTATTATGATTTAATATTTTAAGATAACATCTTGTTCTGGTTGTCTGCTCTTTATTGTGCTTGCATTAACTGGTTCCTACTAAATTAACTGTACTTTTGCCCCTGTAAACAGGTTGCAGACCTGGTTGGAACGGTAATTCTGTTACTGGTTTTTGTTTATCTGACTTTCTGTGTCAGTCTTCAGTTAATCGGATTTTTACAATGACTTTTAAGTTGCAAATCTAACCTACTTTAACTGCAATAACATCTAAAAACATACTACTTGCTGATTATTGTCGCTTCATATCTTCTGAGAAATCGGATGAAGATACTCCTGAGGACCAAATCGGATCAAGATACTCCTGAGGACCAAATCGGATCAAGATACTCCTGTGGACTAAAACGTAGTGGAACATCGGATACTAAACTTTGTTCACCATTAAAAGAGACCAAAAAAATTAACATATTTTTGGTAAGTTCTGTTCTTTGAATTTTAGGGTGCTCTTTTGCTGCTCAAGTTGTTTTGACATAATATTTGGTTATTCTAATAAATAGTATGGTTTCTCACAGGCCTATTTTTCTTTAAAATCAATGGATTGTGTATAATCGCATTTTTAAAGTCTGTTTAAGCTAATCTCTTAGAGAAGATCTATATCCCAATTATCAAGTCCTTATTCTTATTTCTATCTGTATAACTGTCGGAATAAAAATGAGATAGATACAAGGTATATCGGAACTTCCCATCTTTGAAAGATGTAAGTCGATAGATTGATTACCTGCTGCCTCAAGCATATTCGAACTTATTGATGATGACTCTTGTTAGGAATTTCCTCTGGAAGACAACTCACACCAGAACTAATGTTTCTGAAGAACCGACATTTTATTTCTAATAAATTGATTTTTAAAAAAATATTTTTATATACAAGCTTTTTTATTTGTATATTTCTCACCAAACCCTTTCATTTGATANACCAAGGGGGGTGCTAAAGTAAAAAAAAGTGCCAAATGTTAAATATCAGGCAGTAAATATCGGTGACATGAAAAAATGTTGTTCTTCAAAATGATCTCATATTCCATCACCTTCGGTAAGATAGGATGCAAAAGAGAGATATATTGACCATTTTTTTTATTTCATCAATACTTTTAGGCTCTTTAATCTGATATACAAGCTTTTTTATTTTTATATTTCTCACCAAACCCTTTCATTTGATAGCCATATTGTGGGCGTGCTAAAAAAAAAAAAAATATATAAATAAAAAAACTAGTCCGGCATCAAAGGGCTGCCCGCCATATTCGGTTTAGAATGACGTCACTTAGCTAACCAAGCATTGTCATCCAAACTATACGTGTATGCAAAATTTCAATTTAATCGGTTGAGGATAACTGCTTTAAATTTGACAAAGAAATACAAAAAAATTTGACCAGAACATACATACAAACATTGAAAGTTAAACAAAAGCTTGTAAAATAATCCCACGGAGCCTTGTACCTTATACAAAATTAGAGTAAGAGCTAAGTGGACTGTTTCAAAGATATACTCCCTATTCCTTGATCACTTTTGATATAATCGTCTGAATTGATTAAGCAGTTAAAACTACCATTCTGTTATTTAGTTTTTGACCCATTAATATTATGTATCCAAATCAAATAAGTTGACTCCTGTCAATTGATTAGTTAGAAGGACAGGCTAAATCTTGATGCCGATCTCTTGATCTGACTCCTGGTGGTCCTTCTGATCTGCTGCAGAGGAATATGCCTAACTTATCGGCTGGATGATCGCAGTCTGTCCTAGGTCCTCCCCATCGGCCACTATATTCTAACCAGTCTTGCCCACCGAGAAGTTCCACTCGCTCCCAGGTTTTCCAAGCAGTTCCTTCTCCAGTTTCGTCATAGAGACGAGGAACTTTAAAATATTTGTGACGCCCTGGAAAAAAAATCAATTTAGATATTAAAGAGAAACTGAAGAAAAAAAATGGTATTTCCTATGATCTAATCTTGAGGTTAAGGATGTTTTAAAGTCACGACATTTTATCTTGAACGTCATTAACATTACTAAAAACCTTGAGCTTCTATTTAAAATATGCTTTAAAATACGAACTTTTTTGTGTAGGTGGGAATTCCATTTGAGTGAACCTATAACTATAACTTATATAGGATCAATTTATAATAAGTCCAGATTTACTGAGAACATTATTAAAATCCTTCTTGTTTTCAATTAATGAACAGAACCAATTAAATAAATGGACCAAACAAAGTATTAAATAATTTCAAGATAAAAAGAACTTTTTATATAACTACGTTTTTAAATTTTCTGTTGACTAAATAAAAAAAAAAATAAATAAAAAATTTAAAACCCGTCAAAATGAAAATTGTAAATATTGGACATGTCAAAACAATTAATATAACTTGCGGATTTTTTTCGAACTAACTTTCCATAGCAAAATTTGCTGAAAACGAATTATATTTCGCTGAAAGATGGCTAAAAGTATTAAAATAATGCGTTGTCATCGTGTTCTGTGCTAAAAGTTTCAAATGTCTAGCTCCTCGGGATGTTATTAAAAAGTCGATCGCAAGATTTGTACTGGACAAACAAACAAACAAGAAAGCAAGCTAATAAAAACGTGGTAAAAATAATTACACGATAAAAAGAACTTTTTATATACTACGTTTTTAAATTTTTTGTCATAAATCATAAATTTTAAACCCGACAAAATGAAGATCGTAAATATGGGATTCGTCAAAACAAATAAAATAACTAGCGGATTTTTTCAGGACTAACTTTCTATATGCAAAATTTGCTGAAAACGGATTAAATTCTGCTTAAAGAAGGCTAAAAGTATTAAAATAATGCATTGTCATCGTGTTCTGAGCTATTCTATAAGTTTCAAATGTCTAGCTACTCGGAAAATTAGTTAAAAATCGATTGCAAGGTTTGTACTGGACAAACAAACAAACAAACAAGAAAGCAAGCAGCAAGCTAATAAAAACGTAGTAAAATAGCATCCAATTTCTAATAAAAAATATCTCTATGTAGCTTAGAGACATGAAAATGAAGTCCACACAATTTGACACATAAGTAGGATAGTAGGATGTAGGATGTAGGTCCACTTAAATTATGCAGTTAAACGTAAAATAAATATTTTATTTAAATTTAAATAACCTGGAGCAGCCCAAAGGCCATGAGATCCTAGAGCCGAGTAGATATTCATATGATTAGAACCATTGTGAAAGAGAATGGTATCTGGAAAATGTTTCTCGTAGGGTATAATTATAAGGTGCTTGTCTGGTTTTTCGTATACGAATCTTCCTTTGGTCTCCACCCACTTGTAGTATGCCCCGGTATCATGTACGCTCATATATGCTCTGCTGGGATGACTATCGCCCTAACAGAAACAAAACAACAATAAGTAAACATTTTTATATTAAGCTAGGACCTTTACTAACGAACCAGAAAGAACAACATGTACTAGCAAATGGCAAATAGGATTAAGACAATAAAACTACAAAATTTAGAGGTTCATTGAGGTTCAAAATAAGACAAATCCTCCACACAAATCGCACACGAACAATCTTTACGTGTTAAGAACAAATCTTGCGATAGACAATGGATTGCGTTTGGGGCCAACTAGAGCATTATTTGATCTTCTTTGAGTCTGTTAAGTCAAAATTGCTTCGTTTGTCCTCTAAGTGTGGAAAACTTAACGAACCTATCTCCTGTTTAAACAATAATTGCAATGGATAAATTCCGCCAAAAGCATCATGTTTCAAAAAATGTTCAAAAAGCATGTTTCAATTTCCGGCCGGCAAGTTGCATTTTTTATTTCTTTTCTCCATTATCTTTAAATATTATATTAATGATTTAAAATTTCTAGGCATAAATAATTAATTTTTAGTAAGTAGAGTAGTTGTTTCCTTGTATTGTTTAAATAGTTGATTTTTGGTCTAAAGGAAAAATTAAAACGATCCCATTTGCGATATTTCGACCCCTCCTTGGGTCATTCTCAAATTGACTGACTAGAAGATTACCCTACATAGATTTTTCTGATTCTGGTCTGATTCTCGTCAAACTTCTGAAATTCGGTAATATTTATTTCACTTCGAGATACTATGTACAATTTTATTTCATATACACCTATTTTTAATATATTTCTATTATCTATTTTATTTAATAATTTATCCACTGTCCACTACACTATTTCTTTTCTCATTTCTAATAATAAATAATTAATTTATTAAGGTAATTTTTTAGTCAGTCAGCTTGAGAATGACCCAAGGAGGGGTCGAAATATCGCAAATGGGAGCGTTTTAATTTTTCCTTTAGACCAAAAATCAACTATTTAATTAATTTTTACTTTCTTAATGATATTGGAATTTATAAACAAGCTACTTGGATAACATGAATTACAAACAGAGGCGAAGCTAGAGTTTTTACCACCCTGGGACAAAATCGAGTTTCTCGCCTCCCGGATGTTGTGAATCAAACCAACAGAAATCGATACAATCCTGACGACCAAAAAAAAAAAAGCTCGGTGTTTTTAATATTATTATATTTATGAATTTGTATAACTTTAAATCAAACACTAAATCCAATATATTGATCCAATATTCAAATCTGATATAAAAAAAAATCAAAACACTGTTTTGCCAATAAAAATATTTCCTGATTATGTTGAAATGGAGAAATTACAAAACGGCTAACAGGTTCATTAGAGTAAAATTTTAAAACAACTTTAAGTGCGGTAGTCAAAACAATACTCGGAAGTTAATATCCGGTTATTAGTCACGAAATTGATTATATCACTAGTCTCACCCTCCGATTAAGTAATTTATTTCCTGTTGAGATCCATTCGCCTTCCTGATCCGGGATCTTTATTTAGTAGTAAATAGTTTGAAGGGGTTATAAGAATCTTTGAAATGTCTCATTTACCTTTCCGTATACCTTCAAATTGAAGTAGTTTACATTTGTTTTGAGTTTGCACCAGTATTCAGCAAAAGATCACGAAATTAGAAAAAAATACATTTCTTGTTTACGCTTCTGATCCTTTATACATACATCATTGCCTAAAACGCTCATACATATTTTTAAATGTATTTAAGATACATTATCCTAAATAAATTAATAAAAAAGATAGACTATGGAGATTAAGGAGTTAATAAACACCCAAACCCAAACAGAGCCTCTCCGTTGCTCAGAGATGCAAATAAACACAATGGTAATTATGAATTGCATTCTTACTTATTATTTGCTAATTTTCTAACCAAATTATAATCAGAACCTTTACGTTTCATTAAGAACCTCTCTGTATTGACAGAGCCCCTTGATGATACAATACTCTACGAATTGATTCCCAGTTGCGGAATCATTTCCTTTGGTTCTTCTCCCGTCGTTCTTCTTATTTCTAAATGATTATTTATATTATATTTTGAAAAAATTATTACCGTGAAGAGAAGTGTAAGATGTTCCCAGTCACCGAAATGATCACCATAACGCCTATACGATCCAAGACATCTAGATCTAAGAAGTGGTAAAGGAAGTCTTCCTAACGGAGAACCAGCTGTGCAGATAGCCTTACCAACATTGTAAGGAAAGAAAAGCCAGTACTTGACTAGGAAATGACCTGGAGGACCGCATGGTTTTACATCGGCGTACACGGGGACTCCACCTTCGCTCGGATCTTTCCCGAACAGCCATGATCTACCGTCAGACATTAGATCCTCTGAAACAAACTACTCTCGAGTCAATAAGAGCAAGTTGAGGGAACCAATATATAAATCGCTTTATTTTGTCAGCCAGTAATAAGGCTAGAGCCACATTGTACGATTGCTCTTGGTGTTCGAACTTGGGCAATTGCACACACTGGGGAAATAAACCAAAGACGAAGAGCAGAAGGCCCTAAGAAGGGCTTCAGGAGGTCCTAAGTAACTTACCAACGCCCTTAGTGAGAAGGTGCCAACCTCATTTACCGACAGAATTCCTAAAGTTCACCTTTTTTTTAGATAAGCTAAGCTGTATACTAATTCCTTGCTCCTCAAAGTCCACCTTTGGTGGACAAGGTGGAAAGTGAGCCTTAATCATATTCGTGGTAATATTTGAAGGCTAAGTGGTCCTAAATTATTTTCTTTAGACTGCAGAGGTTTTATGGCCTGTGCAAACTACATTGATTTGCGTTACAATTTTTCTTCAAACATACAATTATAATTAACAATTTCCTGATAACGACACAAAACACTACAACAATGAGTAGGAAAAGCAGACAATATTATACAATACAATATTATGAATATTAATAAAATATGTACTATGATATAATACAATATTTTACAATATTATGAATGTGCCTTATAAAACATGCTGTTACACTCAATTATTATTACTTACTATGCTACGCCAAACATTGGCTGTTAAATTGGTGCGATATTTGGACTCAGTGCATGCGGGCTTTATTGGGACATTCTCGATATTATTTTTGATCCCCAAGCAATGAAGAGGTCGGCTGCATTCCTTAAAATTATATTATTAAGTACCATTACTTAAATAATAGATTAGATATCTATAATGATGGTACTTACGGAATGTCTTCTTGGAAACTAGATAAGATGACGTTCCTTCCCATGTTCTGTTAAGAATGAAGACGTTCTCCAGGTATTCTCTTACATCCAATGGAAGGAATCTTTCGGATTTCGCCAGCCAGACAAGGGGTGCCCATTCCACCACAAGATCTTGCCCTGAAATCAAAATATAATTAAGTAATACAGTTATTAAAAGTTTTAATGAACTTCTACTGCTTTGTACATGCAAAACTCGACTCGGTTTAAATTTATTTTTCTCCCGAGCTTAACGAAGGAAACGAGCGAACATTTTTTTTTAACCGATTTCACAAATCCTAAGACAGAAATCCATTTCAAATTTCAAACATCAGGGAAAATGTTCGATTCCGTGTCAGAGTGCCTGTCGCCCATTCTTGCGAACCAACATATAAAAACTATTTTTATTTGTCTGATTTTAATAAAATTTGGATGGTAGGTCATAATTTGCCCTTTATGGTCGCATATAAGTTTTAACCTTCTGCGTATTTTTGTTTTCCTTCCACATGCGCACAAATATACATTTATTTACACCTATAAAATCTTCAAAAGTACTTATTTGATTTTTATAAAACATATGTCAAACAGCCCGCAGATAAGCCCAAATCAATTTTAACCGTCTGCGATTTTTAAATGTTGCTAAATTGATACGCTAATACATGTAAAAATCAAATAAATCAATTTTGACAGGTTTAAAAACGGGGGGAATCAAATAAATTATTGACAGTAATATGTTAAAAATCATTTAAGTTTATGAAATAGGACGAGAGGAAACTATTTGCCGCACTAATTAGCAGACAAATTAAACAATAATTAATAACAACCGTCAAGGACAAGGACTAAATATAATTTACGGTTAAGCTATTACACACTTTGCTTATTTGATTTTTCAAAAATTTTGAGACCAAAGTTATATCATCTATTAATATTTTATTTTATTTCTAGTTTTACTAGTCCTGTGAAGAACTGCTGGTTCCTGAAAGTTCACCACATTTAATTCCTTTAGTATATTAGCTTTTGTGAACAAGTCAAGTTTCTTTTATGGTTTATAAATCAGAACGTAAAATGTATTGTAGAACATTTGGAACTAAAATTAAAAGTGCAAATTATGAAAGAACAGGGTTCGTGAGACTAAAGTGTGAAAGAAGCCGCGTGGTATTATACAGAGCATATGAAACTGCTTAAGATTCAAGCAAGCGGCGTTGAGCTTGAAGAAGTTAAAGTTATAACAAAAATTCGACTCGGACAAATTTTTATTGCTTCCGAGCTTACCCAAGGTAACAAATGCTATGAGATCGTTCTCGTGTGCAGAACGAACATTTTTGTATCCGATTTCACGAATTCCAAGACAGAAATCCATTTCAAACATCAGGGAAAATTTTCGATTCTGTGTCAGTTGTCAGCCTGCCTGTCGCTCATTCTTGCGAACCAACATCATTAAAAACTATTCGTCTGATTTTAATAAAATTTGGATGGTAGGTCATAATTAGCCCATATAAGTTTTAACCTTCTGCCTCTATTTGTGGTGTGTCTGTCTTTATAATTATCTTGGATGAATGAAAGAAAAAGATAACCTAGAAGAGAATAGGATCGGCATTAAAGAAATTAAATATGTTCAGAGTTATTTATAAATAAATACTTCAATAAATAATCGCCTTACTACGACCGTGCAAGCAACTATGAGTTTAATTTGTTATAAACAATTTCGCTTAAGTTACTATAATGATATAGAGAAAGTATAATATTAGTGCATTTGTGAACAAATATGAAGTAGAGTTTTATATGAGTTCGAAGTTATTGATGACATGTTATAAATGTCAGGGTTTTTGTGTCAGTGGGTCGATTATCCTCTTCGAAAAGATTTGTTTTTCTTCCTTTTTTAAGAGGATTATACTTTTAAAAGTGTTTCTTTAAGTTATTATTATAGTCGAGGAAACATAATTTTGTTTTATCTAGAGACCAGTCAGGATTTATTCTTGGTGCAGATCCGGTGGTCAGGCGAGTTTCCGGAGCCGCTGGTCTTTTATAATCAAAACAAGTTCCGAATAGGATGAACATTTTGTATAAATTAATAACTCTATAATTAGACTACTATAGTTGCCCTCAAGGAATGAAGAGGGGAGCTATAGATATTTTTTAAGAAAATATATATCTTGAAATATCGTGATTGTATCTATAGAGTAGTAGTTCTAACTGGCATCCACTGAATGGTGATGGTACTCGGCAATTTTATTGAATTGTTATGCGAAGTTTTTATTAATTTATTTTAATAAATTTTGCTTCCGAGTTTACCGAAAGTAACAAAAGCAATGTGGTCGTTCTGAAGAGGGAATTTTTTTAAGTCTCCGATTTCCGAAATCATTTTTAGACATCAGGCAATATCTTTGGTTCCATGTCTGTCTGTCTTGTCACTAATTTTTGCAAACCAACAGTATTTAAGTTACGAGTACTGTGAGTAAGACAAAAAAGGTAATTCGTTATAAAAACGCGAAACAACTGAAAAATAGTGAAATTTTGGTTTTACTTTTACCGATGATAAAGAATATTCCATTCCTTAATTATGTGAGCTTAGGTTCTCGACATTAACAAATGTAACATTTCTTAAAAAACCAAGAAAGATTACCTAAAATCAAAAATGAAATTATTAATTAGTGGTAGGTAAACTTAATGGTTTTAAAATTAAAGAATCAAATATTTTTTTGACTTAACCAATGATTTGATTTGTATAAAACTTTACATCGGATGTCTGCAGTATAAATCTTAAGCTATTTGTACTTTAAAACAATATTTTTCTTCCGAGCTTACCGAAGGTGACGGAAGCTATGTGACCGTTCTGAAGAACGAAAAATTTTTAGGTCTCCGATTTCGAAAATTCCAAGACAGAAATCCGTTTCAGACATCAGGGATAATTTTTGGTTCCGTGTCTGTCTGTCGGTCTGTCGTTCAATTTTTGCAAACCATCATATCTTAAAAACTAAACGTCCAATTTTTTATGAAATTTGGGTGGTAGGTCACAATTAGCCCATTGTTGGTCCCATTTAAGTTTCAACCTTCTGCGCCTATTTGTTTCTCTTCCATACGCGCACAAATATACATTTATTTACACCTATAGCTTCAAAAGTAATAATCAGATTTGAATGAAACTTTTAGGCCGGTCGTCCACTGGAAGCGACTACGCGCGACTAAGCGACTTGGCGACAACAGGCGACTATGCGCGACCTATCCGAATATATAGAGTACCATATAACCTCGTCCATTGCAAGCGACCTTGAGCAGGTGACTACGCGCGACTACTGGCGACAAAAGGCGACTAGCGACTTGTCCCAATGAAATGGGATTAGTCGCTTGTAGTCGCTCGTAGTCGCCTGTTTAAATACCTTGTTTTTACTAAGATTAGCACTTATTACTCGTATACTTAGATAGATTTCTTTTATCTTTTACTACTTAATATTTATTAAAATTGACTAATTTAAAAATAATACATAATTTTAAACATATTTTAATTGATATCAATGTCATTTGTCCTACTTATTGTTTTTATAATGTTATTTGTTACCAATGTAATATAATTTAATTAATTTATTTTTTTTAAAGTTTTTTTTTTTGGTTAGATTAAACATTTTTTATATTTGTTAAAATGCATGGCTAAAACTAGTGGCCGCCCCAGGTTCAAGCATCTGCTTAAAAAAAATAAATAAATATAACTAAATAAATACGAATAAAAGTGTATAATAATATTATGTATTTCTATTATTTTGAGGAGTAAAATTATTATTTATTTCTTTATACTGGGTGTCCTAGCTAATATGGAACAGCGAAATATCTCCGGAACCAAGAAAGATAGAAAGATGCTGTTTTTAGGGTTCGATAATGGCTAGAAATGCGCTTCTAGAAAGAATACTAACATTTTTTGTGTTCAGCTAAAGTGTGTGCAGTATATATAATTTTAAAAAAGTTATTAATAAGCCACATTTTTAGACTGTAGTTTTGGATTCTACGGCTAAAAATAAAAATGTTTTACTCTCTTGGAAATTTTTCGCTCCGAGCATTAGTTTGCCGTCTGGAGAGTACTGAACCTGCTAAAATTAAGTCCATTTTTCAGCTGAACTAATAGATTTAGGGGGAAAAAAACAAACAAAAAGTTTTTATTTTTTGTCTTGCACATTAGTACATGCATATTAGTAATTTTAAACATGCATTATTAGTAATTTTTTCACGTTTTGAGTCTTATGAACCTCTTTTACGCAAGAAACAGTTACATATAAGATATGTATTTTTGACTGGATTTGGATGGCTTGGAATGATTTGGAAAAAATATGGCTTCCTACCCGCTTTCTTTTATTATGCAAACTGCACATACTTTTGCTCATAACAAAGAATGTTCAGCATTTCTTCTGGAAGCGCATTTATAGCCATTATCGAACCCTGAAAACCGCATATTTTTTATCAATCACAGTTCCGGAGATATTTCGCTGTTCCATATTAGGTGGGACTCTGGGACACCCGGTATTCACTATAGATATAGAAAAATTAATCACGCAAATTTATAACAAAATCCCACTATGTATGAGGAATAATTTGTATTATTCCTGCATGATATTCTGACAGTTGGAAAAGTTCCTGAGAAAGTTAACGCTAGACGTTCCACAGGTGTTATTGTGTCCCTAAAATTCGAAATTTTGGTGATCGAGCGATACACTCTTCGGTACGGCGCTCAAAGATGTGAAGAGTCAGTCGCGTGAAGTCGCTTACAGTGGACGAACCCCTGTCGCGCATAGTCGCCTGATTCAAGTCGCCTGTAGTCGCCAGGTCGCTTAGTCGCGCATAGTCGCTTCCAGTGGACGACCGGCCTTATAGTTTATGGAAAGTAGCCCGCAGATAGCCCCAGATTAATTTGAACCGTCTGGGCTCTTTAACTTTTGCTAAATTCATACTTTAATTCGTGTAAAAAATCAAAACAATTTTGACACATTGAAAAAACGGGGGAAACAATTAAACTAATTAGACAATAAAATAAAATAATCAATAAAGTACGTGGGTAGAATGCGAGGAAGCTGTGTGCTACACCAATTGGCAGTCTATTTTTTGAAGGAATCAAGTTTATATTATGCATATTTATTACCACACGATTATCATGAAAAACATTCAATGTAATAATAATGAAGAAACGATGTAATAACATTGTCCATTAAACTTTTATGAAATATATTATTTCTTCTTTTGTTTGTATACTCAAGCAGAATAAATTACAACTCTATTAAAATTATTTAACAATGTGACATCAGAAGTCATTAGTTAATCATATAAGTAGAACAAGGAAGAGTGTCAAAGCCAGATTGTTTCATTTGTGGGCCATTCATTGGGGTGTCTTGACATTAGTGGGAGGATGTCGAGGTTTATCACGTCGTTATGTCACCTTAGTGTATGAATTGGAGAAAGTGTGATAAAACTAGGTCTAGAGAATATTAAGCAATACAATAACCATTATATTATATGATGAGCTCTAGTTCCATTTCTTTAACACAGTGACAAAAAATAGAGTGACGCAACATAGTTTAATGTATTATAGATCCATAATAAATTATTAAGAAAGATGAGTCGAGCAGTTTTGTAATACCTTTCTTCTTTCTTGTATTACCCAGGAATCTTCCTGAGGTTATAAAACTGTATTATTTTTATCCGTGGTTTTCACAACGCAGTTTATAGTCATTCCTGTCTGTTATCATATAATATTATAATAATTGTATTCCTCACTTTTTAATGGTCTTATATTACTTTGCTTTGTAAGTTTCATCGCACGTTTCCGTTCCCCCAATTTTGAATCACTTTGCCGTCTTTCAATATTCCCCAAAATTTGCACATGGAAACAATTAAGGTGAAGGTGAAGAATACAGAAACAAACAAACAAAAAAAAAATAAATAAAAAAAAATAAGGCCAGTTTTAAAAAATGGTATTTTTTTATATTAATTATTACATAATATATAGCTGTCTATTATAGAGGCATCTAATATTGGATGAATAAAATAAATTAGTTTTCCTTATCAAATTATTTCAAAATTGACAGCAGATATTAAGTTAAAATATAATACAATTATTTATCTTACAGAGAGGTATAATTAGCGCGAGTTTCAGGTCAATCTGCGAAATTTAACACCGTTAAGTTAAAGTTTTAATTTAAATCAAATTATAATTACTATTTACAAGGGGAGACATTAAATTTAAATTTAAATTTTAGAGAGATATAAATTTAAGGGAGATTTAAATTAAAATTTAAACGTTCCGTAATATGAATACTAACAAAAACTTAAAAATTGAACACCGTTAAAGTTTCAAAGTTCAAAAGCCGATATTTTCAAAATGGCGGCAGATATCAAAATGAAATTCAATGGAAATGTTTGTCTTAAAAATAGGTATGATTGTTACAAATTTCAGCGAAATCGGGATTTTTTTTTATTTTTTACGAATTTTTGAAATATTTGATGACGGCAAAAATGGGTAACTGAAGTCGCCAATTTATGATTTCCGGGCTACACAACTAAATTTAAGGACTGATTTTTGATCTATGTTTCAACTTAAGATCAACTTTGATCTAAGTTTAAAAACTGTGGGAGTTACGGTTGACACAGACAGGCAGGCAGACGTCCAGCTAAAAATCACTCCATTTTGTCTTAAAAATGCACAAAAGGAATAATTCTGTTTTAATCTCGGTTTCGGATTTTTAGGTGAAAACAATATACTTTTCCTTTAGTTAAATAAAAGTAAAAATGTCTATATAGGAGTACTTAAGATAGGCCTTGGATAATTATTTAATTAATGCAATCGCCAGAGTTATAGTTCTTCGTTCTTATCATATTCAGAAATTATTACCCCTAATTACATTAGTAAATATTTACCACAAGCAGACATTAAATTTTTTGCGTTCTTATTATATAACAGAGTCATTAATCATAATTTTTTGGGGAGGGGGGAGAGGTAAAATTTTTTAGTCCTTAGGCACAACTGAGTCCTTAGGCACAACTGAGTCCTTAGGCTCAACTGAGTCCTTAGGCACAACTGAGTCCTTAGGCACAACTGAGTCCTTAGGCACAACTGAGTCCTTAGGCACAACTGAGTCCTTAGGCTCAACTGAGTCCTTAGGCACAACTGAGTCCTTCGGCACAACTGAGTCCTTAGGCTCAACTGAGGACCCTTATATTTTCCGGCCTTTGTCTAAAAGCACATTTGACAATTAAATTTTATAATCAATTTTGTTCTTCGTTTTATTGGCCCGTATTTAAACTACACTGATAAAACATGAACTATTCCAGAGGCATAATTGAAGTTGTCGACATCTGTGAACCACAAATACAATAACTATTATAAATACAAAACAATTTTGTCAAAACCACACAAGAGATGCTGTACACACTCACATGGTTTCTCATGGTGAACGGCCTGCTTTTCATGTTTAATACTGTCCAATGCTCTCTGTCTAAGACCAGAGGAGAGAAGCATGGAAGCGATGAGGAGAAGTAGCGTGTAAAGCATGTTTCAGCACGCTGATCAGGCATTGCGCGGCATGCTGATGCTGTAGTCATACTAGTCCTGGTGCTACCGGCTCACTGTTAGCTCAACAGAACTCAGGTGAGGACCTATACTCCCTCCTAGTCTTGTAATTCCTGCCACCTCCATCTTTCTACTTTCACCCCTCAAGACATCGCCACATCTATTCCGCCTTCCCTTCTTAAAAAAACCAATTATCTTCCTTCTTGTTTTTTTTTGTTGTTTTTTTTAAGAAAAATTATTATGTAAATCAAAATAACCAGAACCCATTATCCTTTCCAGTATTACAACATATTACTTAAATGACTTAAAAATAATTTCAGAATTGCTAATCTCCTAAATTGTTGTCGTGATTATCCAGGATAATCTTCGCTTGTTTGTTGCTTTAATCAATTATCTGATCAACTCTCTGGTCTTTTTTTTTTTTTTTTTTTTTTTTTTTTTTTTTTTTTTTTTAACAATTAACTAATATCTAGTCCTGGTCTTTATTTTTGCTATGATAAGCTATTCTCTCTAAAAATGTAATTTCCTCTGATAGACTGTGAAGGGAGGAGGGGGGGGGTCTAATAAATATACATAATAGGTTAGATGGATTAACAAGATCAGTTGAAAATCAGTAGATTGTCAAAATTATCACAGAAAGAAACAATGCCACACATGTTTCGACTAAACTGCCATCTTCAAAGCAAATTATCTAAATTGAAGACGATAATAAAGTTGAAACTGGACTAAATTTTATAGTTATAAACAATTTGACTATATAGGATAAAATAGCCGATTATTGGTTGTGAGCTAGTTAGTTTTTAACACCCTAGTGCACTTTTCTAGTATTAGTTAGATTTAGAACACAAAATAAATAATTGTAGTTGTATTAACGTATTGATATTTGACCCTTCCTTGAAAAATTTGAAATAGTAGTCTATGGATGTAGTGCACTGGAAGACATCAAGAAGGTTGTCACACTCGAAGACATCAAGAAGGTTTCAAAATGAAAGACATCAACAAGGTTTTCACTCTGGAAGATATCAAGAAGGTTTTCACAGTGGAAGACATCAGGAAGGTTTTCACAGTGGAAGACATCAGGAAGGTTTTCACAGTGGAAGACATCAGGAAGGTTTTCACAGTGGAAGACATCAGGAAGGTTGTCACACTCGAAGACATCAAGAAGGTTTCAAAATGAAAGACATCAAGAAGGTTTTCACTCTGGAAAATATCAAGAAGGTTTTCACAGTGGAAGGCATCAGGAAGGTTTTCACAGTGGAAGACATCAGGAAGGTTGTCACACTCGAAGACATCTAGAAGGTTTTCACTCTGGAAGACATCAATGCGATTTTTGGTCTAGCAACGAGACCGTAGACGCCGTTTGTCTAGACGATGTTTAGCCGTTGTCTATAGACAAATTGCTAGACATTGTCTCTGAGACCAAAATCGCGCAACATGTCTACTAGTGTGGACAAGGCTTTAGGTTATTACAGGACGGAGATCTGCCACTTTTCTCATGTCTCATGAACTTTATGAGATTATCAGTGTGAAGGTTATTACTGGACGGAGATCTGCCACTTTTCTCATGTACTTGATGAGTTCATCAGTGTGAATTCATGAGTTCATTAGTGTGAAGGTTATTACAGGACGGAGATATGCCACTTTACTCATGTCTCATGAACTTGATGAGTTCATCAGTGTGAATTCATGACTTCATTAGTGTTAAGGTTATTGTTATTACAGGACGGAGATCTTCCACTTTACTCGTGTCTCATGTACTTGATGAGTTCATAAGTGTGAAATATGTCTGTCTCCCTATCTGGGATTCAAAATAGTAACCCTGAGGTCCTGAGGTCCAACTTCACTATTCACTAACTTGTATATAAATCTGTCTGGGCGACATTACGTCCGTAAAGGGCTTCGGCGTGACAACTAAAATACTTTTACTTTTGCCCTTTTTAGACTTAATACCGTTGGTCTCCTTAAGTTACTCTTTCTTTCATGTATATAAATATTTAATCTAAAACGATAAGATGCTTCAGATAACGACTAAATATGTATTTTATCTATGAAGAAATAATTTAAAGATTAAAATCAAAGAGAAAATTACAAAATTTAAGATTTAGCTCTACGCATATTATTAAAATTTAAATATTAAAGTTGCAGGAAGTGAAATAGTTTTTATTTAAGCTTGAATATTTATCGGATACGAAATTATTATAATCAACGTCCAATGTTTACTATCGATCTTCGATCTAGTGGTAAAAGTTGAACGATCTCATAATTAATCTTGGATCATAAATAAAGTTAATAGAATCACATGCGGGTTCCGTCCAGCATTAACCAGTAGCTAGGATCTCTCTCGATGAGAAAGTTCTTTTTTTAAAAAAATCATTTATGTTTTTTTAAGTTTAAGCAATGTTTTCTAGTTTGAAGATAAAATAAAAAAACTTTCATGGAGATGCTAATTAGAGCAAGTTTTTTTTTTTTTTTAACTAGATGGCGTTTAGCTGCGTTATCACATGTCCATAGGGTACGGTTTATGTTCGACGTCGGTTTTACCTCCAGGTATCACGGGGGAAAGTTCTTCCCGACCGGTTTCCCCCTTTCTGTCCGTTTTGTCCGAACTTGTAAAAAAGGACTTTCGATTCAGCCTTGACTCGGCCCTGAAGAACCAGATGCTACTCGTATGACCAAGAACAGCCAAACCTCTTTTCACTTTTCATCCGCACACCTTCACAGCCTTGTTCTAAATGAGGGATCCCCTAGAAGACGATCGTTTCTACTTCCTATAAAATTAGCTGCAGCCCTTCTTTCAAGACCTCCTTTCTTCAATTTGTTCTTTAATGTACAGCTCATCTCTGAACTCGATCTTGTACGTGCACTATGTCGTACTTCAGACCACCAGTATATTTTGAAATAAAAAAATAATAATCCTTTTTCTAGAAATAAGACTTTCTTCTTTCAATTAGAGTTTCATCCCATTCAAACGTGAATCTAACATCCCAAATAAAAGTTATTAGTTGCTAATTCAATTAAAACAGTTGATGTGTTGCACATGCATTTTTTCACTTTTACGGTGCAATGAAACAAAAACAATTTTCAACTGGGGTATATTTTAGTATAGGTATAGGTAGATGACCTACCGGGAGCCATCATTCTTTTTTAATGAAAATTGTGTCTTAAAGAATGTGGAATCCAACCTTTTATGAACAACCCCTGCTCAAGGTCAATTCAAGCGATTATGTGACATATGTAATAGCGCTACTTAGTTATTACTAACTAACAGGGATGCCCTAAGGGAGGGGTCAAATGAGTCAAGCTGACCCGCTTGCCCCTTTTGTAAGTAGTAGTAGTAGTAGTCTAGTACTTCCTACTAGAACGGGTAGGACGAACCACATGTTCGAACCTTGCAATTAGGCCATTACTTAGGCCCTTTGTACGCCCCGCGGTAGAGAGTTGCAGCCACTTCACACATCATACATATATACATTGTACCGCCGAAGCGAGTATGATGTGATCAATAGTGAGCCATATAAATCAGAGTGTCACGACGAGGAATCGAACCCCATCTCGTTCCACTCACTGATTCAGTGATGGCCGAGCAGAGGTGGTTTAACCGCCGCGGCTATATTTAATTTTTTAATTTATAGTTTAACCGCTTTTGTGGTATATGGCATAATAATAATACATATAGCATATAGATATTTTCTAATAAACGCAGGGTCTAACTAGAAATTTGCGCCCGTGATAGAACCTCCTGAATCTGACTCCCGAAACCCCCCGAACACTATCTGGTGAAAACACAAACCACTAACATTAGCCTCTTAGTCTTCGAGCTCAGAATACCGCTTTCTTCAATGTTCAATATAATTTAACATGATTTTAGAAGATTGAAAGTAGGCGATAACATCAGAGTTATAGAATATTGCCATTATCACTCACTAAGATTGCTATATTGTCATCACGTTTGGTGTTGACTATGTAATAATGATATTCTGCTGGCTTTGTCTGTTGCTCATCTACTGGCTTACTGTCGACTGTCGTCGGCTAGAACAACTAAGACTCTCATACAACTTAAACCTGACTTGCTAGCAAACAACTTGACTGTATTTCTATAAACCTATGCTACATTTAAAGGACTTATTTAATCAAATGTAAATAACTAAGATGTATATCAAAATATAAAATATCACCTATAATTTTTAATTCTATTTCATAATCATAATAGTTATTTACGCAACAAGGAAGAGAAGTATGTTTTCCTGCTCGAGGCTGACTGTCAAGTTTTCTCCTGAGGCACCGCCGAAAGAGAAAACTTCATTAGCTCCCGAGGCCGTAACGCCGAGGGAGATAACTGTAGTATTAGATCTCGAGGCTTGCCGAGGGAGATAATCCCGAGAGCAGAAATACTTCGATCCATGTTGCGTATTAAATTTTATCTACGACTAGTGCACCATGGCCGACCATGGGTAATAGCAAAAGTTTGTAGGTTTAAAACTTTTACCTAAAAATCCACGTAATTTAAACACCTTAAACTGATATTTAGTTAAAATAATTTTTATACTAAATATATACGTTTTTAATTTAATTACGTCTAGTTTGTTTTTAATTTAAAGACTTTGATAACCTAAAGCAACCATCCCGAAAAATTAGTAAACAAAAAAGCTAAAAAACATTACTTGTTGGTATGATTGTTTTTTTTTACTCCCAAGGGAGGGAAGTAACACTTCCCTCCCTGTTATTAGCAATGTAAAGTCCACTTACAATGCAAGTCGTAGATAAAATAATTTAATTAAGTAAATATCTAATGTAAAATTTAAACATTTTGTTAAACCATGTATTTAACCACGTTTTTCAACACCCGACAATTTAAATAAATAAATATTAAAAACCTTTGGCCAAATTTTTGCCCCCTTTAACCCGTCGCCCGAGGTAGTCTCCCCCCTCCCCCTAGATTCGTTGTTAGCTATTTTATTAAAATTTGCTACTATTTTTATCTAATAAAATTACATCATAATTTTGACGCCTATCTAGGTTGACGCCACCGCGTGCTTTGAAACTCTGAAACATCTTTCAACTTGTTTTAATAAAAATTTCAGTTTATATTTCGCAGTTTGTTTTTCCGATTGTTATATTTGTATGTACTTTTTTTTTTTTTTTTTTTTAAATACATTCATATTATACTTTGATTTTAATTTCAAGAAAATATCCTAATTTTTAAGTTGTTGCAAATAACCCTCCTTCCTCTTCGATATCCTCCTTTTCCTAAAAGGATTTCTTATTTCAAACCAATAATACGAAGTATAGGTAACCAAATCTTAGCTTTACCTCAGAATTATCATAACCAGAAATTGAAAAAATAAGCTCTAAAATAACAATTATAAACCAAGAAAGCGGGAAGCGAGACAATTAAAAGGTTCAAGTTAGTATTTTTGTGGATCTTATTAAGGTTAATGAAACTCAAGGAGTTAAATTGATAAGATCACTGATCACGATCACTGTCAAAAACAAAAACACATTTTATTCCAGTTTTTTACTTGTAATCTCCAGACTTTCCACCGGAAGAGTTGTCTGTTAAGAGTTGTAGCTAATATTAAAGTAAGTTAAAACTTATAATTTATACCTCGTTTTAACTTAGAAAAGGATTAGAAGCTTTCTAGGATCGAGTGATTTAATAAGTTGATTTTAAATTAAATATTGATCGGTTTAGCGGTGTACACAACTTCCTGTTTCGTCCGCAAGAGAGCAGTTCTTTGAATCGATGATTGAACTCCGCTTGATTTTTGAACACACGATCCAGGTTATTTCACGTATTTTTCTTTTCTTTTTTTGTTGTTTTTGTGTTAAAATAACTTTTATTTATTTACACACCGAAGGTTTTTTTGTGTATTATTTATACGGGAAATTTATTTTATGTGTGACTCGAAGTTCCGTTTCTACTGATTTCTTTAAATATGTGTACTTAAAAGCATTATCGTTTAGTACTGTTTATGGGAATATTTCTTTTAAAAAGTCAATTGACGAACAATCGCGATGTTTGTACAAAAGAACTATTGGGGATTTCTCACGATTGAATCTCGTTCTTATTTCTTTGCAATTAGATTATGAGATTGGGGCGCTTATAGGCATTGTTTCGGAGGAAAATCGCTTGTTTGGATAGTGAATAGCTCACGGGATTTCAAATGTTTTGTTTGTGGTTGAAGCTGTTGTACCTAGGTCTAATAGCGAGCTTGTACTTGTCGCCTCTTTGTGTCGGCCAAGATGTGGTGGTTTGTCCTGTGAAATGTTCGTGTGCTCTTGTTAAGATATCAAGTTTCGACAGGATCAGAGTGAAATGTGGTGGAGACGTAAGAATAAACACAATTGGTGAACTCAATCTCAACTCCTATGCAAATCTCACCGATATCTTAAGCTTGTAAGTTTACTTTATTAATTATTGTAGTTGGATTATACTTGTATTATAATCCTGTACAAAATTGAATAAGTGAAAGAATTTGTTTACTAAAATGGTTAATACAATATAGGCATACTACCACTCAAATATACCTGTATTGCTTAAGTCTAGCCAATTTCTATTCAACATCACAAATTGTAATTAGTAATTTTATTAAAATTGAAATTGTAAGTTCAAGTGTCGTTTCTAAGCCTAAAAATTAATTCATTATCAATATGATTGTATTTTGTACAGTTGAATTAAAACGTGTAACGCCGTTAACAATCCTTTTAAATCTTTTAAGGATTAATTTACTTGTGAATTGGGTAAATTCGGATTGTACGTGCTACCACTTTGTGGTTAGGTGATAAAATCCCGCATATTGGTTTAAAAACCTTAATTTAGTGTACTCTTGAATTTTCAATAGCCGCTACTGCACCGCTGCGTGGTGCTCCGCTCATTTCCTGAAGAAAAACAACCCTCCTTTATATAAACCAGGTAGAGGTCCAACTCGAAGAAATTTTGATGGCACGTACTGTCCGAATTAGCCGCGAATTGGTTATAAAAAATATGTTGTACCTTCTGAGAGTTCTGAATTACCTTGTTATAAATTGTTGTATAATTTTTAATTTAAATAAAAAATGTATCATAGTTAAATGATTGTTAAAAATAGATAAGTTTTGCTTTTCTCGCAATAAACTTATTTACAATGGGGCATCATTCTTCAACTATTTTTTGAAATGTGTATTGTTAAAATATCTAGAGTGTATGAGTGATGAGGTGTTACATCAATGAAATCTCATTGTTTGTGATAATGATAATACTGTAGACAAAGAGGCATTTTGTTTACTGTGTCTAGAAGAGATAATACTCCTTTGTTTTTACATTTATTGGATACTATTCATTTCGGTAAAGGTTAAATAAGTGTCTTTGTTAAACATTAATAGAGTTGAAGAATTAGGGCTTATAAGCCAAATATACTTCATATATAAAACTTGTCTCTTTTTATCATTAAATCAAAACCTAAACATATCATGGTTGACATTTTGTTTGATTGAGGAGAACTTATATAATTTTCCATGCTATTTGTTAACTTCTTTTTTTTTTGTGAGGTAGGCTAAATGTACATTTATCTCTGTATGCTGGACACCTTCCTTAGATGATGGTGAGCAGTCCTTTTCTTCATGGTCTTAATGACTCATATAGGACAATAGTCAGCTCTCCTATCAATGGGAGTCTCAACTTTGATAGGAGACTACTGATCTGGGTTCATACCTGGACTTAGTCCCCCTGTGAGGGCTGCGTGGCCATGTGGATTAAATTATTTACCATCTGCTCGGCCATCAATGAATCAAGGGCAGCATGAGGTTGTGGGTTCAATCCCTCGCAGTGATGCTCTGATTTATATGGTTTAGTAATTATCACACTGTACTCTATTCGGCGATACAATGTAAAGATGTATAATGTGTGTAGTGGCTAGAACTCTCTACTGCGGGGTTAGTAAAATGGGCCTAAAAGATGGCCTAATTGCTGGGTTCGAATAAATGGTTTGTCTTACCCATCTAGTACTAGTAATAGGACCTTACTACTATTACTATACTACTACTATACCTACTATTACTATACTACTACTATACCTACTATTACTACTAGTCCCCTTGTCATGTTCCCCCAGCCTCACTGTATAAGTGGGTACCTGCTTTAGTTGAAGTCGCTACTAGAATAATGTGTATGCTAATTGTAAGGTTATTAAGCTGATGAAATATCTCACTAACCCCCATTCCAGCTATAAAATTTATAGTTGTATAAGCCCTTTAGCAGGACTAGGCCTTAACTGGCTTTTATCAAAGATTTAGACCTTTTCTCACTCTCCTATTATTTATGTTACTTGTAATTTAATATTATATTCTTTTATTTGCAGGGATCTATCTGGCAATGGTATAACTCGAGTTGTAACTAAGTCATTCCCCATCCACGAGCTACAGAAATTGTAAGATGTCTTTGTTTTGTTGTCTTTTCTTATTATTAATATCTTAGTCTTACTGTAGTTAAAGAGTTTGAGAAAAAATTAAGCCATACAATCATTCTAATTTAGCAATTGAGGTGGTTTGTGACAGTTCAAGTACAATGAGAGTGTATTGTTAGTGAGATGCTGTCAAATAAAATACAGTGAGAAAGTTTATGATAAGCTTTCGCTAAATTTATTAGCATCATCAGAGCAAGAAAAGAAGTATTAAATAAATCATTACTCAATGCTTATAATATAATCAACATAATTTTTAATTTAAATGTACTTAGATTTATGCCCAAGAACCTAACAAGTTTAAACGTTATATCCTAGAAATGTAGTACATTTCAAACCTCCCCATACCATAAATTTCAGAACTGACACCAACAATCTAAGCAAAAGTTATACATATTTAATTAATAATCCCTAGTACAATATATGTTTTTTCATAAACTTAAGTTCTTTTTCATTATTGTATTCCTAGCAATAATTCCTAGTACAATATATGTTTTTGTCTGTTTCTATGTTTCTTTCATAAACGTAAGTACTTTTTCATTATTGTCTTCCTAGCTATAGTTATTCTTCTAAGTAAATCTTGTTCCGCTAATCCACTTACCTGAAATACCTTTCCTATTTTCTGGATTTTCAACCACACCTCCATTTATTCCTTTATAACATGTTGTGTAGAGTCAACCTCGATCTTTTTGTATTATTTTCATATCATATTTTATTTGTTGATCTGATGATGCTAATAAATTTAGCAAAACGTTAGCATAAACATTCTCACTGTGTTTTATTTGACACCATCTTGCTAACATACCCTCTCATTCTAATTTAGTACAATTTTTTGCTATTGTGGAATCAAAAGATGGTGCAGCACTGATGTCAGTTCAATTAATGTGACCAAATAAAATTATTGAAACCAGCCTATAAACATTATCTAATGTAGTTTTTTTTTTAACTTTAAAATTATAATCTTTGCTCTTATAATTGATATCACTCTTTGTATTAAAAACTGCCTTTTTAAATCCTTATGACCTACTAAGTTAACTATTATTAACTGCTAAGTTAAATAATTAAGATGTATTTTCATTTTCAAATTTCCAAAATGAAAGAAAATAAGGATTAAAAAAATGTTACTAACTATTTTATTTGTTTTTTTTATTACAGAGATCTGAATAAAAATGAAATTGAGCTCATTGAAGAAGGAGCTTTTGATGGACTTGCTGGATTAAAAAGACTGTAAGACTAAATTATGCTATTATTCTGATTACAATTTTATGTGTCATGTGTGAAAGCAAAAGACGTAGTATGGAATAAATAGTTTTACAAGATGTAAACGATATGTGACATTATAATCTAGCTCACATCCTACTTAGCATGATGAAAAGTATAAGTATGAAGTGACTGTACAATCAGCTTACAGTACGACAGAGCTGCATTTTCATGTATTTAAACAATGCATGCACGAAACAAGATGTTTAAATAATTGGTTCAGTGGAAGAACTGCGTCCTCTTTTAGAACTAATTGTCATGAGATATAATAAGAGAAAAGAATTGAGTAATGGAATATCTCAATGATGAATGAATGAATATAATTTCTTTAAAGCTTTTTTTATGTTTAATTTGTTTTATTTATTTATTTAATTTTTTTTTTAAGGGATTGTAAATCCGGCTCTATAAAAACCTTAAAATAGTTTAAAAATTAAATTCTTTCCCAAAAATGTAATATTCTATTCAGATTGTGAATAAATTCCGATGAGAGGTCCTTCTACACATGATCTGCCCTAATGATACAAAGCAGTAATTATCCCTCACCCTCATCCTCTAGTCATTGAATTTCATTTATGAGAACTACAAATTATGAATATCATATTTATTTTAAAGGTTTATGCTTAATTAATGAAATTAATATTTTGTTGCAGAGATTTGTCTCATAACAAGATCCGTGTTATTACTCGAGGGATGTTCGAAGGCTTGATCAGTCTTGAAAAACTGTAAGTTTATTATATTTTACTGCACAGGCTTCTGTGGTTGATGTCATCATTAAGTTCTAGGTCTTCTGGTGCTGATTGTTTCNACCTCGGTTTATTGTTTTCCGTCTGTTTCTGTATTCTTGCTACAATCCTTTCTACGAGTTCATCATCATCATTCACTTTCTCCACTTTCCTTAGACCGACACTGCCTCTAGCGGCTTTCTTCGCTGCTTCTATCTCTAATCCGCGGGACAAGGCTTCGAAGCAATTCTCAAATTTTACCAGTCTCAGGGCTTGCTGCACCTCACGATCCCGTATACCATCGATGAAGAACTGTATAGCAAGAAGCTGGAACACATCATCAGGTAGATCTTCACCGTATCCTAACCGCACCAGTCTCTCGATTTCCATCTGAAAATCCTGCAAAGATTCCTCCGCTTTTTGTGTTCGTGATTTTAACTCCATGGCATGAATGGGCTTTAAATGAGAGACACCAAAACGCATATTCAAGCTTTCCACTAAAAGTTCATAATTACCCTGACTTTCTTTTGGTATTGTTTCTAGGGCCCGCAAAGCTTTCCCTTTTAAGGCCAAAAGAAGAGCTGCAACTCTATTCTGTTTATTCCACATATTTATATCAGCCGCAATTTCAAATTGCCTAATAAAGACAGACCACGGTAGCTCGCCATCAAATTTTGGCGCCTTGTGCCTCTGCCCCTGCATGGAATGTCCCGTGTTAGGTGTTGTTGTTATAAGATTTAATCTTTCCTCCAACTCTTTAATGTTTCCCTCGATCCTTGCAATTGACCGTCCAGTCTCCTCTCTTTCCTTATTCATCTCGGCCACCATTTCATCTTTAAAATCTTTAACTTGTTTACTTGAACACTCAAGGAATTCAGTTTTCAAGTCTTCCACCTTCGTAAATAATCTTTGCAAAGCATCCCTGTCCTTTACGAGAAACTCGACGTTTTCCGGTTCTCCTCCTTCCTCCAATATTGCCTGCCTCAAGCGATCCTGCAACTCAGTCTTTTTACCGACACTAGATAAAGATCGCTCCTCTAACTCCGACTTTAAATCTTTTACTTTAAGACTATCTAATTTAACTTTAGAAAACATTGTATCTCTTATATACTCACCGACTTTTAACAACTTTTAGTAGCACTCTCCACTTCTGACACCAACTGTTACGTCCTAGGGTTCAAAGAGTAACTCATAAAGTTTAAGTACGAATATATTTAAGACACAAAAACTGTGATAAAAACCGTTCACACTTAATGTCAAAAAACTATCAACAACATAAATTTAATTTCTGACATGTGACGTAGACTTTACGTCACAATATGTTTTTATGTCTCCAATTCCAAAAATTCCTGGTTAGAAATCTGTTACAGGCATCTGTCGACATTTTTTTTTACCACCTTTAAACTATTTGTCTGATTGTAATGAAATTTGGATGGTAGTTCACAATTAGCCACAATGGTGGTATTCCGATATTAGTTTTACTCTTCTATATTTTGCACCCATTGCTTCCTTCAGCTTGCAAAGGAATGGAACTATGTCTTTATCTGATTTTGAAGAAACGGTTTGTTGTATGTACCCTGTAAATGGTCCCATATTAATTTTCACTGTCAGTGCAAATTTAATATTGCTTAAAAATAATTGTGATCCCTCTGGGAACTGAAAACATCAAATTTCATGTGATCATTAGTCTAATAATAGGGCACTAGGAAGCTATAGCCTTGAATATTATATCAACCAAACTAACTTTAAAATTGTTCGACAAAGCAAAGAATTATTTGTTTCATTTTCAATGTGCAAACTACTTACTTCAACCTAGATAAAAGAGAATAACTATTAGGAAGTTTCACTCTTTTCACTTCAATTATTTAAAATTTATATTGCCCTTGTATATTTATGCTTGTTTACTTTTATTTTAACATGTTGATTGTTGCAGAAAAATCAGTCAGAATCTCATCACTCATGTTAAAGAAGGGACTTTTGACAGCTTGCTAATATTGAGGACTCTGTAAGTTTCACCTTATACAACAAACTACATTAATTTAATTTTGAGATTTATTGTTAATCGTTCTTTTTTTTATTTATTTTATCATTATTTGTTTACAGTGATATATCTAACAACCCTCTAGTTTGTGACTGTGATCTATGGTGGTTGGGAGGATGGAATGCTTCTGGCCAAGTAAAGCTTAATCCTATGCCTAAATGTGCTCGTCCCAAAGAATTAAGGAATCAACCACTGCGAAAACTTAGACCTCCACTATCCTGTCCTTGGCTATCTGATAACCAACCTGCTCCTCTTGAATTATCTCCTGACCAAGATCAGGTAAATAATAAATAAAGTTTAGGTTTTAAGATTTGGTAAACATAATCTTTTGGAATCTATTGCATCTGAGACACTTTCTAAAAAAGTATTACATCATTAAATTACCTATGACCTATGTATATCCTCTAAAGAATTTCAGTTTCATGATTTTGGTTTTGGTTTTTTAGGTTGTATTCGAAGGAGATTCCTTACAGTTAGACTGTCGTGTGTCAGCCGTAGGTTTATTTCAACCTGATTCCCAACTTACTTGGTACTGGGCTGGACTTCATCCTCACACAGTCTTCTCACCTTCTCAAGTAGACACTAAGACAACTAATAATAATGGACTTCTTGAGAGGTAACTACTCCTACTTAATACGTCTACAATATTTATTCGTCAGAAGTTTTATAATTCTTAAAATGATTTAGATCATTCAACCTTTTAAATCCAGCAGCTAGGAGAAACCACTTGTGCTTTCTCTTTGGAATACAAAAGGCACAGGCCTGTTTTTGCGGATAACAACGCAATCTATTATCTCAATCATAGATATTTTTAAAACTAAATTCTTCTGACATATTGTGGCTCCAATCGATGTTACAAGCCTCACCAATTGCCTCAACTTAGCGTTTCAGATGTCTAGAATTTTATTGGAGCTAAAAAATAACAATCGTAAGAGGATGCATGAACCAAGGGGCTTTTGCTTGACCACTTGTGTAGTGGCATTAAGAATCAAAGCGATAATAGTTACGTTGAACGTTGAAGCATAAACTATTATCTACGCTTCCTCTGGTGGTGTCAAAATTAAATTCCAGGTCTTTTGGTGGCGTATGTGGCTCAATATGGGTAACATTTGGGAGCATCTTCAGGAGAGCACATGATATTTAAACCTCAGTATATTAACAATTTATTCACTCTTAAGAAATCATGTTAAAGAAAAAATGTGTGTTGTTTTTAAAATTTATTTTTATGTAATTTAGCGAAATGTAAAATAAAAACTGTAATTTGATTGTTTTTAGTACGCTGGTTATATCAGAGTTGGAGTTGAATCATACCGGAGAGTGGAACTGTGAACTGATATCCAGTGCTGGCAATCACTCTAGTACACTGTCTGTTATAGTTTTATCAGATTCCACTAAGTACTGCATGCCTGCAGGTAATTCAATTACACATCCTTCTTTTGTAGTTATTCTTCCCTTAGAGGTCGACCAAGATTCATGAACACGGTAGAAACTGAAAGCTTAGCTTCGTTTAAAGTCGGAACTTCCGAGTATTGCCGAAGTCAGTATAGTCGGGTGCTATTCTAGTTTGTATGGCATGCGCAGTTATGTCAAATCTCACAAATAACAACAACAAATTTTCCAATTTGTTAGGTTTCCTNTTTATTCATGATCAACACCTATATTGTAGTTATCAATAAATATATTATGTTTTAGGCTTGATAATGGCCGGCTAGGCCGAAACGTCGCCACAAATGTAAAGATTTGGTCTTTTTCTTACTACCCAAATGGATCCACAACTTTAAATTAATTATTATATTTTTTTTTATCTAGAACAGTCATTTCCAACTTTTTTAACTCATGGACTGGAAAGTGGCTTTTACAACTTCTTTTGCTTTTGAACTTAGAGGTAGCAGAAGCATTATTATCATTCTGAAATATGTTTTTATGTCTCCAATTCCAAAAATTCCTGGTTAGAAATCTGTTACAGGCATCTGTCGACATTTTTTTTTACCACCTTTAAACTATTTGTCTGATTGTAATGAAATTTGGATGGTAGTTCACAATTAGCCACAATGGTGGTATTCCGATATTAGTTTTACTCTTCTATATTTTGCACCCATTGCTTCCTTCAGCTTGCAAAGGAATGGAACTATGTCTTTATCTGATTTTGAAGAAACGGTTTGTTGTATGTACCCTGTAAATGGTCCCATATTAATTTTCACTGTCAGTGCAAATTTAATATTGCTTAAAAATAATTGTGATCCCTCTGGGAACTGAAAACATCAAATTTCATGTGATCATTAGTCTAATAATAGGGCACTAGGAAGCTATAGCCTTGAATATTATATCAACCAAACTAACTTTAAAATTGTTCGAAAAAGCAAAGAATTATTTGTTTCATTTTCAATATGCAAAATACTTACTGCAACCTAGATTAAAAGAGAATAACTATTAGGAAGTTCCATTCTTTTCACTTCAATTATTTAAAATTTATATTGCCCTTGTATATTTATGCTTGTTTACTTTTATTTTAACATGTTGTTGATTGTTGCAGAAAAATCAGTCAGAATCTCATCACTCATGTTAAAGAAGGGACTTTTGACAGCTTGCTAATATTGAGGACTCTGTAAGTTTCACCTTATACAACAAACTACATTAATTTAATTTTGAGATTTATTGTTAATCGTTCTTTTTTTTTATTTATTTTATCATTATTTGTTTACAGTGATATATCTAACAACCCTCTAGTTTGTGACTGTGATCTATGGTGGTTGGGAGGATGGAATGCTTCTGGCCAAGTAAAGCTTAATCCTATGCCTAAATGTGCTCGTCCCAAAGAATTAAGGAATCAACCACTGCGAAAACTTAGACCTCCACTATCCTGTCCTTGGCTATCTGATAACCAACCTGCTCCTCTTGAATTATCTCCTGACCAAGATCAGGTAAATAATAAATAAAGTTTAGGTTTTAAGATTTGGTAAACATAATCTTTTGGAATCTATTGCATCTGAGACACTTTCTAAAAAAGTATTACATCATTAAATTACCTATGACCTATGTATATCCTCTAAAGAATTTCAGTTTCATGATTTTGGTTTTGGTTTTTTAGGTTGTATTCGAAGGAGATTCCTTACAGTTAGACTGTCGTGTGTCAGCCGTAGGTTTATTTCAACCTGATTCCCAACTTACTTGGTACTGGGCTGGACTTCATCCTCACACAGTCTTCTCACCTTCTCAAGTAGACACTAAGACAACTAATAATAATGGACTTCTTGAGAGGTAACTACTCCTACTTAATACGTCTACAATATTTATTCGTCAGAAGTTTTATAATTCTTAAAATGATTTAGATCATTCAACCTTTTAAATCCAGCAGCTAGGAGAAACCACTTGTGCTTTCTCTTTGGAATACAAAAGGCACAGGCCTGTTTTTGCGGATAACAACGCAATCTATTATCTCAATCATAGATATTTTTAAAACTAAATTCTTCTGACATATTGTGGCTCCAATCGATGTTACAAGCCTCACCAATTGCCTCAACTTAGCGTTTCAGATGTCTAGAATTTTATTGGAGCTAAAAAATAACAATCGTAAGAGGATGCATGAACCAAGGGGCTTTTGCTTGACCACTTGTGTAGTGGCATTAAGAATCAAAGCGATAATAGTCACGTTGAACGTTGAAGCATAAACTATTATCTACGCTTCCTCTGGTGGTGTCAAAATTAAATTCCAGGTCTTTTGGTGGCGTATGTGGCTCAATATGGGTAACATTTGGGAGCATCTTCAGGAGAGCACATGATATTTAAACCTCAGTATAATAACAATTTATTCACTCTTAAGAAATCATGTTAAAGAAAAAATGTGTGTTGTTTTTAAAATTTATTTTTATGTAATTTAGCGATATGTAAAATAAAAACTGTAATTTGATTGTTTTTAGTACGCTGGTTATATCAGAGTTGGAGTTGAATCATACCGGAGAGTGGAACTGTGAACTGATATCCAGTGCTGGCAATCACTCTAGTACACTGTCTGTTATAGTTTTATCAGATTCCACTAAGTACTGCATGCCTGCAGGTAATTCAATTACACATCCTTCTTTTGTAGTTATTCTTCCCTTAGAGGTCGACCAAGATTCATGAACACGGTAGAAACTGAAAGCTTAGCTTCGTTTAAAGTCGGAACTTCCGAGTATTGCCGAAGTCAGTATAGTCGGGTGCTATTCTAGTTTGTATGGCATGCGCAGTTATGTCAAATCTCACAAATAACAACAGGAAGGTTTCCAATTTGTAAGGTTTCCTGTTTTGTTTGTTTTTATACAGTATGAGTTATAGTCACAACTGTCCTAAACGATTTTCGTACGATCCACAAATCTACAGGATGATGAAAATACAAAGAACGCTACAAATAACGGGGTAGGAAATCAAAAGTAACAAATCAAACTCAGAAATAAAGAGGAATAATCAATAAATAATAATATAAACATATTATCGTTTAGTAGAAGTGATTTCTTATCAGGTACAGTGTTGCCTGTAGCAAAAAATATATAATTTAAAAAAATAAAATGATTAATAACCAAAGAACAACACTGTGTTTTTTGACAGTGTTTTTGTCAGTTTTATTAAAAACTGACTGTACATGAAGACACTTGCGCACTCCTCAGATTTCCATGACTTCTTGGTCGACCTTTAGCATTAACACACTCTTTTTTTGGGAAAATATATAAGTGCAACTTCTCATTACTAAAAGAGGAATAATCTTTGGTGTTAAAGTTCAAAATTGGTGGTTAAATACCGGCTAAAAAGTTACTTTAGTTGGAGAGACCACCTTAATTTGTAAACAAGCTACTTGACTGCTTACCTATACAATGATCTTATAATATGTATTATCTTTTGTTTTTTGTGTTTAGTGACCGTTGATAACAAAGGTTCATACAGCTGGCCTAAGACAGTAGCAGGTCATGTGGTTGAACTTCCTTGTCAAGCTGAGATTGGACTAGGCTATGCACGCCATAACTGCACCCTGGATGGCAGGTGGTCATCTCTTAATACATCTGTTTGTCCTTACGTCTCAGAGACTACCAGGATACTTCAACAATATGCCAGGGTTTGTTTTTTAATGCTTTTTTTTTTTCTCCTTATCAATGTATTCTTTTCTTTTTTTATAGATTTATCTTGTCTCGGATCATTTTGAATATTTTATCATGTGTTTAGATGAACCTAACTGCCATCAGAGGGAATATCGTAGAGAATGCAGAGAGACTGCACAACTACACTTTAGAGAACAAAGTCAATCTGGTGGATCCTATGGATATCGTTTTTCTAACCCAAACTATTGAAAACTTTGTACAGTTTGTGAGCAAAGAAAAAAGGGTATGAACATGTTATTTCTTTAGTTTATTCCTGTTTCAGGAAATAAGAATATACTTAATTCCTTTTGTTTCTCTTGGACTAATTGACACTTTTAACATTATAGATTGAGTGATTCATCGGATAAAAATCTGTTATTTAGTGTAATTAAACTATTGTGTATGGATGTATCTACGAGTATAGTAATAAATTAATATTTTTTTATGTTGTCAGCTTGGAGTTCTGATACTGGATCTGATCAGTAACAGTATGGATTTGAGCAAGGAATTACTTTCTCATGCTCAGGATATTGATTCATCATGTGGCAAACTTCTTCTAACCGTAGAGACAGTAACACAGTTTATCCCTTCTCTTGAATCTCACAAGGTAACTTATATTGTGAAAACTTCTTAAATTATTTGCATTATTAAGAATTATTGGTGTTTTATAAGAAGTATTATATTATTATTATATTATATAGAAAATTTGATGTGGAAAAAAGTTGAGGGGAATTCAGTAAGGGCTCAAGTTTTTTGTTATTCATCAGTTGGTCTAAAGAAAATGCTGACCAAGATTCCAGATAATTGCTTTGCCCCTTTATAGTACTAGACTTTATCCCTTCTTTCAAATAGGTTGGGAATGGAACTAGTTAGGTTTTTGTACCAATGTATTCTGGAATTTACTCATAGTCAATTGCTTCACAAGTATTAAAGGTATTTACAAAATGACTACAGTAAAAACAGGAATGGCAATTAGCTGATTAAAACTTCAGTACAGTCTATTATGAACAATGTGAGTTTGCTAAACATAGACAGGGAGCCAGCATGGCCGAGGTGCTCTAGGCACTTGCCCAGCTACATGAATAAAGGCATGAATCAAGCTCGTGGGTTCGATCCCTCGCCATAATGCTCTGATTTAAATAGCTCACTAATGACCACACCATACCCGCTTCTACGGTACAATGTTCAGGTATGATGTGGGAAGTGGCTGGAACTCTCCGCGACGGGGTTGGTAAAATAGGCCCAATGTGGCTTTATTGCTAGGTTTGAACAAGTGGTTCTTCCTTCCCGTCTAACCACTACTACTACATGCTAAACGTTTGTATAAATTCTAAGATGTTATTTTATAAAACTTGAAGTACGGGCAGTTGTTTAAAAGTTATTAAACACTTTTTTCATGAGATTATTTATATTTTTAGGTACTATGGTTTTGTCCTCCAACAACTATTTTAAATAATTCATTTTATTCTTTATTTTGATATTTTCTACATAATAGTATTACCAATAACTAAAATAGTAAGCATTGTGAATGCATTTTTGTAACAAATGGTTTTAATTTCAGGCCAACATGGCAGTAGAGGCGTTTCCAGTTAGTAGAGAAAGTTTTGTTGGAATGACCTGCACCTGGCTTAGAGGATTAAGCGGAAAACCATCGGATAGACTTTTCCAATGCAGTGTTGGAAATAAGAGCGGACTTAACAATGTACCACAAGATAAGGTAAAACATTCTCCTTAGTTCATCGTATTTTTATTTCACTCTAGCAGCAAATTTTGCCTTTCAAATGGAGACAATTTCAGATTTTAAATCAATCTCATTTGTAACTTTTTGATTTGGTTTATAGATTTATCTGCTAATTAAATTATGTGCTAAATAATTATGTTTTTTGATATCAGGTATTGGAAGCATCAGTTGAGATCCCTGCCAGTGTAGTACATCAAGTTCAAGCCGGCCAATTTTATCAGCTTCTAGTAGCTATGTATGATAATGATAAACTCTTCCCTTCGCATGCTAACACCACTACAGCAGTAGCTTCATCCATTGTAGCAACTAAACTCGGTAAATATTTGTATATTACTAGTTTGTAAAATAACAAATTTTACAATATGTTTTATTTCACAATTTTCATAGTATTTTATTTTTTTATTTTATTTATTTTTTTTGTTAGTTGGAGTTAAAGAGAACAGTGTTGGAGGTGGTAGTGTAGTGGTAACACTGGGTGGAGTTGTCGGAGGAGGTGGCAGAGTTAGACCAGCATGGTGGGATCCTGTAGCTAGGAGATGGTCCACTCAGGCTTGCCAACCATCTCATATTGTCCATGACCTTCTCGTATTGCATTGTAATCGCCTCGGCTACTATACTCTACTCAGAGATACTCATCAATCTAATCTTCATCACAGGTAATTATCAATATGAATGTGATAAATTACATTGAGCATAATGCATGCAACAAACAAACTATTTGTTTTTAATTATTAATTTATTTTAACTTTATTTGTGCAGGCGAGAGCAAGCCAAATCCCGTTATGCATCTCCATTTGTGTATGCCGGTACATTTATTGGATGTACATGTATGCTTGTGGCTTCCTTTACGTACGCTGTATGTCACAGTTCCATCATGATTACATCGAAGATGAAGCATTCACTTGCCAACAACTGGATTGCCGTTTCTTCTCTCTGTATCATATTCAGGTATGTGGTTATGCTTAAATACTATTTTCAGTAACTTAAATTTCCTTCATCACATAGTCAGTGTATATTAAATGGTTCCTAAAGTGTTTTATTTAAAATTTTAATGTATTTAATGGAATTGTTTTATTCTGTTGTTTAGCTTGGGCATGTACCAGACTGAGGATGTTTATGTCTGTCAGAGTATAGGTCTTCTGATTCACTACTTTACTCTCTGTTCTCTCTTCTGGATGGCCATTTCAATTAAGTAAGCAAAATATTCCTTCTATATATTTGAATAAATTAGTTGCAGTAGAGGGAAGTGAGGGCAAATCCTGGCAAATAGACCACAATTTTGGTCTACCTAGAAAACTAACCTTCCCAATTTCCATGGAATGGAGATCTCGCTATTTTAAAGATTCAACTTTCTTCTTATAAAATTGTATGTTTTCTTTTTTTTTTAAATAAATAAAAGGTGTAAAAATTAATTATATAATATGTATTTGTTGTTGTTTAGTGGATTACATCGTGGAGTTAGAAGAAGGGAAGCTGTTGTAGGTGGTAGTGTGAGTGAAGCTGAACCGGTCGGACAGCCCACTCTAGGACAGTACTTGGTTGGATGGGGAGTAGCAAGTCTTCTCGTAGGATTGTCAGGTGCTGTCAATCCATCAGGCTATGCAGCTCCTACCTATTGTTGTTTGGGTCCTGGACCAGGGTTCACTCCACTCCTGGTACCCATCTTTGCTCTGTTTGTCTTCATAGTCACGAGGTCTCTTATGGTAAGAAATCTTTTCCCTCCTCTTTAAATTCTTCTTTTATCAAGGTATGAGCGATTAGGAGAATATCAATTCTCTAAATTGATAAAAATCTACTAGCTTTGTGTTTATAGTGTTAGTTATGGTAAATAACAATGAATAGATCAAAATAGCATGTATATTAATTAATCTAAGTGCAGAAGCATTAACGCTTAATTTTATTGAAAAAAGTCAGATTGAAGCCGTATAAAATAATCAAAGATGTTAATCTAATACTTCATAGTATACCATTCTAATAGAAATTATTGTCTCAAAATGTTTAAAGAAATAAATTAATTGTTCATAGGTAAGATCAGCTGCAGGTGAAAAGGATTCCAATGGTCAGTTAAGTGAAGGTACTCAAGCTACAGATCTAGAGCTGCTAGAAGGAGGTGCATCGGCTGAACGGTGTACAAGCAGTGGTACTGAACGTTGCCTTGGACCTGGCTGTACAGAGATGACTGAACGAGCAAGTGTACGTAGTGTGGCCACCCCAAGCAGCCATCTAGAGGACCCTGAACACTCACCTTGTGTTCATCTCAAAGCTCTCATCATTGTCATCTCAACTTTTTCCCTCATCTGGACTACAGCCGCTCTATCTGTCTTGAAACCTATCGGACTACCCTATGAAGAAACAATATTCAGTATTATCTACTGTATTCTTATCGTGCTCTTGGGCATTTTCATTATTTACTTTTATTGTTTTTCAAGGAGTGATGTTCGCACAGTTTGGTTCACTCTCAAGCCATTGGTTAGAACACGAAATGTTAGGGATTCCAGATGTGCCCCACCCTCCTCACCTCGTAACAGTCTGACCAACAGTATAGGACTGAAATCCATTACGAGTCGGCCTGAACCACAAGGAGAGACACTCAAAACGAATTTAATAGATTTGCATAGAAGACAGTATAGTGCAAATAGGGTTGTGACGGAAGATTCTTTCTACAATCCTCACCAGAATGTCATAGCAAGGAAATTTTTTAAGAAACAAAGAAGATTAAGAGGTGTGGGTAGGAGAGCCGGAGACGGCGGAGGTTCTGATAGTGCAAGTGACCTTTTCAGAGTTAACAGATGTGCTAAAAGACCGTTAGAGCGTTTAGTCATCGGTGCCGAAGCGTCTGATAGTGGTAGATATGCTTCTGTAGTTTCAGAATGCTGTTCGTGTCATGTATCTGAGGCTCATTCTGACTGTCGAGACATACTGTCTGACAGATCTTCTCGGTCGAGTCATGTCTACGCCACAGTCTCACCTCCGAGTCATATATGCTGCTCACCGCGACACAGATTGGCTCTAGATCCGGCGAGAGAACAAGTTCGTATCAAACTCTCCCCTTCGAGACATAATCATGAACACGATAAACGAGAGACTCCTGTCTGACATAAAGTTGTTCTCCCGCAGCCGGGAGACTTAAAATAACTTGAAATATTCCCAATTTTAAATTAATTCCACTCTAGCTGCTTAAACTTTCCACAAAATAAGCGAAAACCTAGTTTTAGTTGAAAGGAAGGTGGAATATACACAACATGGCTAGTTTTATTTGTCAGTTATTGGCAAAATTGTCTCTAGAGTTGTTTAGGATTAACTTTAAACATGGAATCTTCTTGTTTACATTTGTTTATGTGAGCCAGACTCATATTACTTAAGTGGTTTTGTACATTTGATATGACCACAATTTCAATGTCCCTCAATAATCACATCAACCTAAAAAATATAAAGAGTGTTGTTTCTTTAGTCAACGTAAAAGCACATATCCAAACTGTATTTAGTTATCCTAAAGCTTCCATTTTTACGTCTTCCATTTGTAAAATTGAAACTCTATAAACCACCTGAATTAATTTTTTTTTAAATACTTAACTTGGTGTTTACCAAGTAGCTAATTGATATCTGCACATATATTTGAAGGCTGAATAGTGTATTATTATAATAGTTTTAATTTATTACCCTAGGGAGCAGGTGTGGAATTGCACACAAGACACTACAAGGAGGCTCCTATATAACTATATTGGCAATCCTCTCACTCCACCTTTTTTTTTTTACAGAAAAAGAAGGCAGTTGTATTTTAACTTAGTTTTTGAGTCTTATAAATATATAAGGGTAATATGAAAGTGTGTGAGGTTTTCTGAAAGATAGTTTCCCCTTAACACTTGCAAGGATGGTTTTTGAGTTCTATTTTAGGAATTTGGTTCTTCTTTACATTGTTACTCCCTTAAGTTTATTTAGAATATATATGGATATAATTATGTATACATTCCTTTGTCTAAATAAGTATTAAGACAAAGGGATGTTTAGTTAAATGTACTTATAGACAAAGGAATTTCACATTTCTGTTTTTACAAGGGAAGTAACAGCTTAAAGAACATTCCTAACACTTTCTTTATATTCTTCTTTAGACTGTTTTTTATACGGGTAGTAACAGTCTTAAGAAGTGCCAAGTATTCTCCTATGGACCTTATTTTTAATTTATCCTTTCCCTTTTCTAAATGAACAATTCCTTGAAAGTCTCTAGGAGTATAACTTAATTAGAATGTATTTAGTGAAATATTTCATACCATCGTGATTAAACTTTTTTTTAAAAAAAAAGCTGTAGATAATATATTAATTTTATTCTCCTGAAAGTGTCACACATTAATTCTTGAGAAATACTTAAGGAAAAGCATGGGAAGAACAAAAATTTGGGCCTTCTTATGCCGCATTTACACATTCGCACGATTGACGAGGCGAGGCGAGCCGCGAGGCGATTGTGTAAACGACTCACTCGTCATTCGCCTCGTCAATCGCCTCGTGACTCGTGGCGATCGCGTCAGGAGCGGTCTCTCTAGCGCGAGTCAAAGGGAAATTCCTGGAAGTCTAGGGTTGCAACGAGTCGGGAGGCGAGGCGAACTCAGTGTTTACACACTCGCTGTTCATTTCACAACGAGTCCTTCTCTTTATCACGTGTTTTTTGTTTGTTTTATTACTTTTTTCTTTTTAGTCGGAGAATGGAATGGATAATTTTTTTTGGAAATGTACCACGGTGAACCAGCTATTTAGGACCCTAACACCCACTATATTTTTTATAATATAAGTATAATATGAAAGTACAAAAATAAAATATAGATTAATGCTTCTGTAATTAATTGGTTGAATTGACTGATATTTTTTGGTAATAAAATATAATGAAGTGATATTAAGTACACATAAATCAAAACACTCTGTTAAAAAATAAATAAAGTTATATCAAAATTATCTATAAACTTAATACAAAGTTTATATATCTAACTAATACAAAACGTATATACAAATTTATATAAAGTTTATATATAACTAATATAAAACTTTAAATAAAGTTTGTACGTATATAAATAATATAAAACTTTATATATAGTGTTTATATAACTAATATACAACTTTATATAGTTTAGATATCACTAATACTAACTTTATATATCTAATATAAAAGTATATAAAACTATATAAAGTTAATATATAACTAATATAAAACTTTATATAAAGTTTATATAATAACTAATATAAAACTTCATATAGTTTATATATAACTAATATAAGAAAAAACTTTTCATAAAGTTATATATAACTTATTTTATATAAACTTCCACCAGTGTGATTTTATTGTGTGTACTAATTGCCATTGATTGCGTTAGTAGTTAAATTAATAGAGAGTTCCGGCGAAGCACGAGGCGAGTCGCGAGCGCGAATGTGTAAATGGCCATTCGCGTTGTGGGGACGAGTGGAAAAATTAGACCACGACTTCCGGCGAACCGCGAGGCGAGTCATGAGCGCGAATGTGTAAATGCGGTATTATAAATTTGGGAGTAACGAACACTTTTTACTCATATTTATTATTACCTATAGCCTTTTTTATTATACTTATAGCATTTTTATTACCTACTCTTCCAAATCAACCAATATATTTGGTGTACAGCAAAGAAAAAAAAAGGAGGGATTATATGAATGAATGTTCTAATAGATTCAGTTAATTAACTTGAAAATATATGAATATTTAAATTTTATTAATCTATTTAGACTCTCTACATTCTTCATACGTAGATAGATTCTGAATTTTATCTCACAATATTTTATCACCAATAAATTAATACATTTAGATCTTATGGATATTTTTAAAAAGCCTTATTACTTATAGACATGAATTGAGACAACAAATTTCCCCTGTAAATATTTAACCCTGTGTAAATAAAGCTATTTATTTGCTTCTACAAATAATTTTTACATTCGTAATATTTATAATTTTTCTTCTGTATATATTATATTTTTTATAAGTAGATAGCAAATGCTTTAAATTAGTAAGTGATATTAATGATAAATTAGATGATTGTTCTCTAATCTCAGTCTTGAAAATCATTTTTATTACAATTTTGAAAGTGAACTTGAGTTTATTTTCAAACCAGTTTGTAGTGCTAAGTTAGTTATTTCAGCCTAGATTTTTATGTATTCATAGTAAGTGGAAATCAAGAGAATTAACTTAAAGACCCTAATTGGTCAGTTTATTTTTAAACAAAAAGAAACACTTAGATAAACCAATTTGTATTATTTAATAACAGCTGATGTATAAGACCTTGCAGTGGTAGCAGCATGTCAATAGAGGGTTCGTATCTATTGTTAAAGGCATGTTCAGAAGAGTAAATATTCATTGTTAACTTAAGGGTCAATTTTAGGGTTTTAGATTTACCTAGGTGCTTAAGTCAAATTGTCACATCTGCTAGGATGTCTATGAATCAATTTTGAGGTCATAAATTTGATCCCATACCTTTTTGCATTTCAATTTTCATGGCTCACTATTTATCACACCGAATCTGCTTCAGCGGTACAATGGTGTGTGAAGTGACAGAACTCCATATGTGGTTAGGGAACAAAAGCCTAAATACGTGGCCTAGTTGATAGGTTCATGCAAGTAGTTTGTCCTCCTGTTCTACTGCCACTGTCAAGGTTTGAAGTTCATACTTTGGCCCTAATCTGATGTATTACCTTAAGTTCCTTGGTTTATCCTGGAGTAGTTGGGTGTCACAGCAACCTTTGTTGGTAAAAATATTTGTTATTGCGTTGCTTTGTTAATAATATAAACTGACTAATTTGATCTTGAAGTTGTATGTATTTATTTACTATGAGTAAATTTCAAAAAATCTCGGTTAACATTACTAACTTAGTTTTACCATTTAGTTTTATCAGGATAGGTGAATTTTTATTCATATTTAACACTAGTTTTATTTATTATTGAAATAATTAGTTTTTAAAGTACCTTCATTTGAATGGAAGTACAACAAATAAATAAGATAAAAATAAAGACATACTTAAATTAATATTTAAAAATTAGATGAATATCGTCATAATTTTATTATTATTTTTTGTTTTGCTAGATCTCACAAATATGCTTTTTTGTTCCCTTTTTTAACATGTATATAACTTAATTAGCTTTATATTAATAAATATTATTATATTTATTTAACAGTAGTATAATAATACATTTGTGTAATTAGATAATAATACTTATTGATTTGTAAATAGCTAAAATTAATTTAAGAAATTATTATTATTATTTTAGATTAATAATTGATGATGCTTTTATATAATTTTTTAATAAATATTGTGAAAATTAGGTAGATAGGTGTAAACAAAACGAACTGCCTTGATTTAAATAAATATGAAAATAAAGAAGTATTGCTATATTATCAAAATTATTTGTTACTTAAAAATGGACCAATAAAACTTCACAGATAGCTGATAAATTAGATCCTATTGGTCAATATTTCAAAATACCAAGTACATTATTTTTAGTAACTAATTAAAATATTTTTTTTCGGAACTTGCATCACATTTATATTTAAAACTGAATAATTTGTAACAAAAAATTTATCTCAGATGTATATCGTCATACCATTTACTTAATAATATTTATTTTATTGTATTAATAATGTTCGATCTTGTGGTGATAACTTCATCCTGTAGTGAACTTTGTTGATTTATTATAATTTTCGCTATATACTTTTTATTTTATTTTAAATTTTGTTCATTTTTAATAATATCTCAGAGCAAATACATCACAAAGTAAACTTAATAAAAGCAGCAACGAATTTTAACTTTTATTTAAAAAAAAAATTTACCCCAAGCATTTATTATTAAAAATAAATATTAATGATAAAAATTATAAATAATTTAAAATTAACTTCTTTTTAAGTCCATCTTTCTATATATATTCATAATAATTATGGAAAAAATAACACTGAAAAAAAGGTTTTTTTTTCTGCTGATTATGTTATTATTTTATAGTTATTATTTATATTTTTCTCATCTATTATAATTTGTTTACTTATGTCATTTACAAGAAATTTGTTTCAAATCTCAATTTAACAATAGAATTTTATATTATTTTATTTAATGTTTCTCAAAATTTGTAATTTAACGCACATTTTTTATAATAATTGTTGTTATATGAATTTTAGGTAATCTGTCCAACAAAATGAATTAAAATAATTTAACTTTAGTTACAAAATATTAATTTTAATGATAATGGCCATCACATAAGAAGTATTAATACTTATTCACTATTAATTTTGACTGAATTTTATTGTAATTTAATGTGTTTAGTTATTTTTTCATTAATGTTAAAACTAATTTGATATTATTTGATAAATTTGATATGACTTAAAAAAAAAAATCAATAAACTTTTTATTAGTTATACTATATGAATAATATTTTATTTTCAGGAGTTTTTATCAGTGCTAATAGATTTGGTTTTAATAACTGTTCTACCAATCGCCTTTAGTATTAAATTTAAGGCCATCTTATGAATTATGACTTGACTTAGTATCCAACTATTTTTCAGTCATACTTACTACTCTGTAAAACCCTTTCATATTTATATTGATATTAGCTCATCCACAGCTTCTACCTGGCTTAGATTTTATGCAATTTAAAATCATTATTGTATTGTTAAAGTACAATTGTTATTGTAAAATTAATACTTAACTGCTTTCCTTTGTACCTGTGTTTTCATCTATGAGTTAAGTTCTATAATTCAAAATCTAACTCTAGTGTGTTAGTGTTAATCTAAATATTTAATGTTTTATTGTTAATCTAAATAATTTAATCCAACGCAGTTACTCTTCATATGAAGAGTTATTATATTCTTTTAAAATAATTAAGACTAAATTAAATTAATTCAAATGTTTAATAATTTATTTTTGGAACTATCTGAAAATGAAAATTATAGTATATTGACTATCTCCTTTTTTTTTAGAGAGAGAATCTAATAAAGCACTGATACCATCTCTGATATTTTATTAAAAAAAAAGAAATATTAATAATTGTTTAAGTGATATAATTGAAAGCTTTATTTAAAATTAATTTGTCCCCTAATGTGTTTAGGAAAAAATGTTGTTTTCCCTACAAATTAATGTAATTCTTAGTCTTGTTTAAATAAGTTTTTATTTAAGGTTCCTTTTTATAATAAATATATGTTTTGTTCTTTGTAATATATTAAAATTTTATATTATAAAAATGCATTGAGTGTATATTATTTATTTGTAACCCTCTCCTCTCATATTTTTGATTTACAGTTACACCTAGATTATCCCTCTCCCAATTCACTATTTCACGCTTAACCATCAACTAAGTAGTGCCTGGATAAGCTAAGAGTAAGTTTGTAAGTTATAGTTTTTGACACAATAACCTAAGAAGTACAAAATAAATGGCCCATTTTACAGGAAAATGTCTGTATAGACAATACCTGAGAGTGTCATTCTACTTCTTAAAAAATGCCCCATAAATGTCTACGGATATATTAAACCCGCAATACACGTAAGTCTCGTAAAACCAGTTTGTATGTGGAATATAGCAAGATACAGAAGGTAGATCAATTTTAATGAATTCTTAAAAAAAGGAATGCCCCTTAAATATCCTCAGTTATATTAAACCCGCAATACCCGCTAGTCTCTTAAAACCAGTTTGTATCCGGAATATAGCAACATGAAGGAGGTAGTTCAATTTTCACGAATTCTTAAAAAAAAAGCCCCTTTAATATCCTCGGTTATATTAAACCAGCAATACACATCTCGAAAAACCAGTTTGTATCCGGAATATAGCAACGTGAAAGAGGTAGTTCGATTTTCACGAATTCTTAAAAAAAAGCCCCTCAAATATCCTTGGTTATATTAAACCCGCAATACACATAAATCTCGAAAACAGTTTGTATCCGGAATATAGCAACATGAAAGAGGTAGTTCGATTTTCACGAATTCTTAAAAAAAGCCCCTTAAATAGCCTCGATTATATTAAACCCGCAATATCTGCTCATCTCGTTAAACCAGTTTGAATCCGGAATATAGCAAGATACAGGAGGTAGTATTTCTTAAAAAAAAAAAACGCCTTAAATTTCCTTATCTATATTAAACCAGCAATACACATACCAGGTAGGAAAAAAAAGTGAAAATCGACCTACCTCTATCACGTTGCTATATTCCGGATACAAACTGTTTTCGAAATTTATGTGTATTGCGGGTTTAATATAACCAAGGATATTTGAGGGGCTTTTTTTTAAGAATTCGTGAAAATCGAACTACCTCTTTCACGTTGCTATATTCCGGATACAAACTGGTTTTTCGAGATATGTATTGCGGGTTTAATATAACCGAGGATATTTAAGGGGCTTTTTTTAAGAATTCGTGAAAATCGAACTACCTCTTTCATGTTGCTATATTCCGGATACAAACTGGTTTTTCGAGATGTGTATTGCAGGTTTAATATAACTGAGGATATTTCAGGGGCTTTTTTTAAGAATTCGTGAAAATCGAACTACCTCTTTCATGTTGCTATATTCCGGATACAAACTGGTTTTTCGAGATGTGTATTGCAGGTTTAATATAACTGAGGATATTTCAGGGGCTTTTTTTAAGAATTCGTGAAAATCGAACTACCTCTTTTATGTTGCTATATTCCGGATACAAACTGGTTTTTCGAGATGTGTATTGCAGGTTTAATATAATCGAGGCTATTTAAGGGGCTTTTTTTAAGAATTCGTGAAAATCGAACTACCTCCTTCATGTTGCTATTTTCCGGATACAAACTGCTGTTACAAGATGACCGTGTATTGCGGGTTTAATATAACCGAGGATATTTAAGGGGCTTTTTTTTAAGAAATCATGAAGAAAATCGACCTACCTCCTATATCTTGCTATATTCCGGATACAAACTGCTGTTACGAGATGGCCGTGTATTGCGGGTTTAATATAACCGAGGATATTTAAGGGACTTTATTTTTAAGAAATCGTGAAATTGACCTACCTCCTGTATCTTGCTATATTCCGGATACAAACTGGTCTTGAGAAATGTATGCGTATTGTGGGTTTTATATAACCGTGGAATTTTAAGGGATATTTTTTTTTTAAGATGTAGAATGACCCCCCTAGGTATCGTCTATAGTCTATACGGACATTTTCCTGTAACGTGGGCCAAGTGTTTTGTACTTCTTATGTTATTGGCTCAAAAACAATAACTCCATTAAAGGATGTTTCCTTCCTGTTGGTACATGATGTTGGCTAGCTCTTGTCCAACACCTCAATGTATAACATTTGTTTTCACGTTTTCTTTTTATTTATTTATATATTTATTCATTACTCATCTCAACTTATTCTAAATATAGGGTAAACGAATAAAACCACTCAATGAAAATTTGAATACCAATCAATACAACTTTATTAAGGACATAGATTTCACTACACATTTGAAAAAAAAAAAAAATACATTATCATTTATACAAATGAAAAAATACATTTTAATCAAATGCTTAAGTTGGAACATTAAAATATAATATTTTCCTAAAAAAAAAAATAAATAAATAAAAAAATAATAATAATAATGAAAAA
>KZ651062.1:252425-269563 GCA_001010745.2 Gerris buenoi
TTTTTTTTTTTTTTTTTTTTTTTTTTTTTTTTTTTTTTTTTTTTTTTTTTTTTTTTGTTCTTTTTTTTTTATAGTTATAGGGGCTCCCAAATTTAAGAGCAAGAATTTACTTCTTATTTTTTACCTAAATCGAATTTCATTAAAATTAGTTGTAATACTGATATATGCATAAAACACATAAATCCAACATTATTTTTCCAATTTTTTTTTTTATTTGCAAAACCACAATAAATTCTAAATACAATGTGTCCATGGATTGAGTGTATGTGGGAGTTAATGACAAAAAATTTAGTTAAAACTTGAGCCTCTATTTGAGCATCTAAGCATCATTCCTGCTGGGTATAAAACTAAGAAGTTAAAAAAATGAGTCCAACTAATTAATGTACAGGGTGTTGTTACAACTTTTTAAAAATTGCCAAGAGTTAAGTACCTTTGTTTTAAAAAATGTAAAAAATATTTTCTATGTGGCAAAGGTATCTAAATAAGAAAGAGGAGTTGGATTCTTTATTTTCTCATTACTTTCATAAGTGGTTTTATAGTGATTGGAAGCATGGGTCAAAAAGAAAGTAGACTTAAAAATGAAAAATTAGTACCTAAATGGTTTTAGTATTAATTTTAAATAAATTGCTATAAATATTAACTTTTTTTTCTTCAATAAACATAATGATTTATAGAAAATTAATTAAAAAAAAAGAAAGTTGCTTACCTCTTCCAAGATATCGCATGGCCTCAGTTGGAGTTGACAAATCTAGAAACAAAAATAACAGCTATTAGAATGGGTAACAGAATATATAAAATATTACTAAGCTATGGTCCATGGCACAACAGACTGCTGATGAAGGTGTATCACTCCTTTAGCTGTATAGATATTGGTCACCGGATAAACATCAATATACTAAAGTAGTTACCCACTAATAACACGATGCTGGGTAAAATCTAAGAGTAGAGACCAGGACTACCCTAGGCGTAGTCAGAAACCTACATTTCTTAAAAATATGAGGTGCACTTGCATTATTAGTTACGTGTTGCGAACACCCACAAATATATAACTCCAATCAATCTCTCTTATAAGATATAAATTGTCTTGAAAGCCAAGAAATTTAATTTTATTTGCTCACCTGATGCAAATGAAGACTGCGAAAGGCTTGCAGAAGCAGTGTAACCTGACATCACGGTGTTTTGAGATAAATTTGGAGTCGGAAGACTGCTCTCTGGACCTAAAATAAGATAAACCAACAGAATATGGTTAATTACTAAGTTGTTCCAACAAACAGATGATTTAAAGGAATTCTCTCATAAATAATACAGTAGAGTATTTTGAAACAAACTTTTAAGTAAAATTATAGATTATACTGACAAATTGCAGAAATAAATTAGTACATTTTGGTTGTGATGAATGTACTGTTCTAATCAATTAAGAGAGTTTATAACTTTTATTGTTGTTTCACTTAAACTGAATAGATACATCTTCAGGAGTAAGTAATCATAATGACAGCTAGGGTTGATGGGATAAGCTGATAGCAACATTAACACTCCTGAAGATACTTCTGGTATAAGGATACCAAGAAATATCTTCAGGAGATTTAAGAGAGAGAGAGTAGAATAAGCAAATATGTAAATTCACTCCGAAGATGCACATCAGTAAACTACTAACCAAAAGAAAGAGAAGAGATAATAGTGCAAAATAATGGAGAAAAAAGTTCTTTTTTATTTTATTTATTTATTATTTTTTTTTATTTTTTTATTTTAATTAAATAAAAAAAAAAACTGGAACCATGGAACTTCTGATCCAAGATTTGAGACTTGGCAATGGAGGGTTAAAGATCTTAATGTGGCCACAACTCTCCCCTCACCAGAAGCCCATAGTTCTGCACGCCTCGACCAAGGGTTAGCTTGGGTTGACATGGCGAAACTGATAAACTGTTTGACACAAACAACACTCCTGAAGATACTTTTACTATTCAGAGAGATANTTTATTTTTTTATTTTAATTAAATAAAAAAAAAACTGGAACCATGGAACTTCTGATCCAAGATTTGAGACTTGGCAATGGAGGGTTAAAGATCTTAATGTGGCCACAACTCTCCCCTCACCAGAAGCCCATAGTTCTGCACGCCTCGACCAAGGGTTAGCTTGGGTTGACACGGCGAAACTGATAAACTGTTTGACACAAACAACACTCCTGAAGATACTTTTACTATTCAGAGAGATACAACCACCACTGGAGGAAAATTAAAAAAAACTATTACCTTCATATACCGAAGAAGGAGGTCCATCATCATCATTATCGTCATCATTATCATCCTAAGCAGAAAAAACAAACAAATTAAAAACATAGACCAAATATAGTTGCACTAATATATAAATTATGTTATTACACAGCCTTCTTTTTCTTATTGGCAGCTTATTAGTATTTAAAAATCTGTAAGTTAGATTCCGCAGATATTTGTTGTTTTTTAAAAAAATTACTTGAGATTTCGCGTTCCTCGGTGTATGAAATCTAAGCTGAGATGGTAATGGATCATATTGAGATAGAGGTGGTGCAGAGGAGTTCCCTCTCATAGCACTGGCATAGCTGATCCCACTGCTGGCCTGTAACAACACAACAAAGTCATTAATAAAGATTTTACCTTGTCAGTTAGAAAATCATTTTTCCAAGTGAAGTCGGTTTTAGAAGTGGGGGAAAAAAATAATGAAGGTTATAATATTTCACTTTATTGTGCTCCTTCTAGAAGTTGAATATGTATAAACTTTGGTCAGCACGGTAAATACTGAAAGCTCTTATGGGGTTACCATTAAAATGAGTGAGAACAGTTAGAAGTGAATATAAGTTTGAGGGATAAATTATAACCAATATTTGATAAAATGGTAAATCTGGCTACAATTGTTAAAAGAGTAAGCTGCAGGTTAAATAAAAACTTAACTTAAATAAGTTAAGTTAAGGTCAGGAAAGTTTTACCTTTTTATCTAAAAAAAAGATTTAGTTCCTAAATAAACTTAAAGTAAAGATTAGAAAGATATAATTGATTAGGAGGATGGAAAAGGCGAAAAAAAAAGCTCAAATAAAAATTGCAGAATGGAGGGCATAAAAAAAAGTAAAGGAAGAAGCAATGACCGAATTGTTTTACCTTCCATGAAAAACAATACAAAAAAATAGGATATATAAAACATGGATAAAGAGGAGAACATGAAGGGCCAAGCAATAGGCATGTCTAACCTGAGCAGGGTATCCTTTAGAACTTGAAGTTTGCACACAGTCTGGACTTCTAGTCTACAAACATCAAGGCATTAACCAAAAGATTATCATCTTGTAGTAAGTTGTATTAAGTAGAAAAAAACAAGCTTGAGAGGGAATTCAATGAAATGTTGAGTTTTGGCACCATATATGTTTTGGACCTTGAATGGGTTTTAGGCTACTCAAGTTGTGACTTTTTCTGAACTCACTCTACTTTCAACTAAGAACATTTAAGTAGAAGAAAAGATACCAAGAAAAAAAAAAAAAAATAATAATAATACTAACCTCTTGTTGGTGTGAACTAGCCCTAGAAGATGAGGATGAAGGTTGAGGCCAGTCAGAATCCCTTGCCTATAAACAATAATCATTATCAACAAACAAGCTAAACATTTTGGCACTTCTTTAGATTGTTACTCCCCTTATAAAAAAACAGAGGGGAGTAACAATCTAAAGAAGGTGTACGGAATGTTCTTCTTTAGACTGTTACTCCCCTTGTAAAACAAAAGTGTGATATTCCTTTGTCCAAAAGTACATTTGACTAAACATCCCTTTTTCTTTATAGTTATTTAGTCAGTCATTTATATTCTAAAACATCATAAGGGAGTAACAATCTAAAGAAGTACCCAAATTTGTTTAGTTATTATCTTTTTTTCTTCTATTCTTATTATTTAATATATCTGATAAACTGACAAAATGAACCCGAAAAAAACTCAATTCTTTTAAAAATGTATTATAGTGTGGTGTGGAAGATAAAACTAAAAACTCTCAAATATCCCTTTGAAGTAAGGTATTTTACATTCTAAAGGCAAATAATAAAATGTTATTACATTTTTCTTCTGACGGGTTGAAAACTCGTAAATTTAGACCACACAGCGGGCATTGAACAAACTCAGCACAATATTAAGTTATAAAAGTATTAGATTGATCACTTAACTCACCTACACAATGCGATTGTCAGTGTAAAACACATACATATCTCTCTCTCATTAGGATGAGAACTAAGTATACAGCCTCAATAAAAAAAGGCTTATTTTTATTTTTCAAACCACGCAATCCTCCATTTTTGCACATATAAATTATGCATCACAAACCTTAAATTATCTTCTAATTTTTATAAAAATTCAAGAATAAATTTTTAAATAAAAACTCACAATGAATAAAAGCAATCACAGAGGTTAAAAAGTAACCATTTTAAAGATTAAAACTTAGAATAAGACATACCTGGGGAGTGATTTTTGGCTTCCTAAGTTGAATCAATTGAAATCCATCTTTGTCTGTATCTTTTTGGTTCACCTGAAGAAAAAAAACATAATTATATTGTTGTTTACACATTAGTAGTGATATGAGATGCTCGCAAGCTCTTCTTAAGAATACCTTAAAGGCTGGACATACACCAAAATCAATAAATGAAGCCAAAAGGAAAGAAACGAATAAGATTAAAGCTGAGAAATAAAAATTGATTGTTCTTAAAACAGACCCCACATATTTATAGATCCAGCCACTAAAATTAGGGAAGTCTAGCATCTTCCAGCTTTAAAAAGGCAGAGAAATCAACTAGGTAAGTATTGTACTCACCTCTTTTTTGACAATAATGCTGTTCTTTGGAGTGTGTCCTCCTGGTATCAAAGGCTCGCCTAGGTAGTTCAGCAAGTAATCGCACATTGTGTAAACCAATCTTGTCACGACAGAAAGTGAACAAAAGTTGCCAATGTCTTTTTCCTCGTGATACTAAAAAAGAGTAGAAAAAAAAATTTCATCATAGTAAAACCACATGAGCAAAGCAAAATGCAGTTTTCACATGAGTTGCTTTCTGTACTTTATCTACCATTGTTGGATTTTAATAATAAATACAGAAAAAAAGTTACTTTAATTTAAAAACAGCAAATTAATTTTTGTTAAATGTAAACAAACACGCTAATCGTGCGATAAGGTGAAAAATTCTTCTTTATTTCCACACTAGGGCGGAAATAAAGAAGAATTAAGAGATGTGCATATGAATACAACTACGAAAAAGAATCACTTTCTATGCATCTAGACAGAGATATAATGTTTATATTTCCTATCAATCGTAAATAAAATAAATTGTTGGCTGGCCTGGAAATGCCTAAAGTAAGGGCGATATATATTAAAAGATTTTTTTTTTTTTTAACTTTTTACCCCTCCCCACCCTTAAAAATAGCATTTTCGTGTAAATAGTTTTAAAAAAAGAGTTCATAACATTAATAATTAATACAATATAGCTGAGATTACCTCACAGGCAATGCCTTTGCTGTAGCAGAATTTGTCCCTTTCCAGATCATGCAAAGCCATGCTAACAGTTATGAGTTGGGCCACTTCCACATGTGCTTGATCTGAAGATTCGTTCAAAGCTTTACGTCTCATCTCATGGTACAGTTGAGGCAAAGGATAAATCCTCATCACGCTTACCTCTTCATCTGTTTAAATACCAAATAAATATTTTTTTATTGCAATCCTTCATATATAAATTAATTTTCCAAATTCATTCATAATGATAATAACAATAATAAATAAAAATATCAAGATATTAATGGTACAATAAGAAAAACTAAGCAGCATTATTGTTAAAAGCTTGGTCAAGATAAGTATCTTAATAATTTTTATACTACTATCAACCTTACCTTTTTAAAGCAAGTACTCATAAATAGTGGAAGTCCTAAATAACAGGAACCATCTAAGGCCCTCAAGATTTTTGAGATATACTTGTATGTTTTCTAATTAGGATCAAATATTATAATTATAAGTATCAGAATGAGACGTATTAAAATGTGAAGCACACAAACTAAGTTAGAGTGAAAACATCTCTATTTATCTCATAGTATAAGAGAGAACCTGAGAGGGTTTTTTATGGCTAACACAAGAATTTTAGAGTTCATTGAAAGTCATAAATAATGGCAAATTTTTAACATTCTCTGAAATTTTACTAGTTTGATGATTTTACTAGAGAAGGAAAACACAGGTATTAAGAAATAAGGGAGTGATACTGTGTGGATACTTCATTTATGAAGGAGGAATATTTAATTCACAAGAAATCAATTCCACAAAATAGCTAGTTTAAAAAATATATATGTATATTTCAAGGCAATTGAATAAACAGTTGAATTAATTATACTCAAAATTAAGTCATTCAAAAGCAATGGAATATCTAGAAATATCCAATATTTAAGAAGGAAATTTAGGATTTAGTCATAAATGAAAAAATTAAATATTTTAAAAGTTTATTTATTTATTTATGTTTTTAAAGATCCAATGTTTGCTAAAATATTTATTTCAATATTAATACAATGTGTAAGGACAGAACAATTTTCCTAGAAAAATTTGTTGACACAATAGTCGGTACAAATAGACCCATTGAAAACAGGAGGAATGTAATCTTATGTTATTAAGTACCTGTCGGTTGTCCTCACTTAATTTTAAAGCACATTATTCATAGATGAAGTTATTGATGAAACGGTTCATAAGGCATTACAACATGTAAATTTACTTACTACAGGCTTCACACAAAGTCTCAAATGTACTCTGCACGGCGGACAAGCTGTAATTGTTTTTCTCATCATCCTGCATTGTGTAAATAGGCGGAATACGGCCATTAGGATTGTCTTTCTGCAAAACACAAAATAATTATAATAAACTGCTCTTTACCATAAAGTACTGATTAGCATATTTTTGAAGAATTAATTTGACATCAGAAGTAAACTCAAAATTACTTTTAAAATTTTAGTTGATCACTTTTAAGAACAATGTAAATTTGTTTACATCTGTACTACATGGATTATAAACAATCAGTGCTCCGCATCTAGGTAGCAGTATCGACTTCATATTTTGGTATAAATACTCAGTATAGGCCTACGTATTTCTCGTCTACAGACCTTTCTATAATCATTTCCTGTCAATTTCAAGTTTCTACTATACACAACATGAAAATTAAATTCTAGTTGCAGTAGTCAATAATAAAAAAAGAGAACATAATACAGTAAAACTACTAACGCAAAGGAAATTTTTGATCTGGTTGAATAGTTTGACATAATCTTTTTCAGCACAGGTCCATGAAGGGTCTTCAATAGGTATAAGATGAGTTTCCTCCAATCTTCTCTTGGCTTCGAATCTGTACCCTGTTTCAATAGGACCTGGCAAAAACAAATACAAAGAAATAAAAAATATTTTCCTTTAAAATAAGTAAAAAACAATTAAAAACAATAGAAAAATAAATTCGTCCAACTAACTCGATAAAATCCTTTTTCTTATACATAGTGATTCTGAATATTGATTCCAACTAAATAAATTAATCAGCTATGGATTCCTCATTAATGTATTATTAAATATTAATTTAAATTGTGTTATGTTATTAAGTTGATTGATTGTTTACACTTTGTTTTAGATTTTCAGCTAAATTATATAAATTTTCATCCTATCCCAGAAACAATTTTGTAATATATTTTTCACATAATATCTTCAGAGGTTTTGAGGGATAGCGTTCTTAAATTTAGAGCTTTACTTATTTTTGCTCGGGTAATCATTCTTCTGAACATACATGCCAAAATTTTATCAAAATCAGCTACATGTCAGCACAGATGACAGACAGATTTTTTTTTAAGAAACTCTACATACACTACTTATATGATAAAGTAAAAAATAAATACCTGGATTAATAAAAGCGTGGAACCTGGCAATCACTCCTTTCTTTAGGTTAAATTCAGATAAGGCGATTTCAGCAGGCTTGTATATTTCACTACTGTTAGCATAAAAGTAATTAACATGACACAAATAAAACTTTTGTGTTTTGAAAGCTAAAACAAGGACATAATTTGAACAGATTAACAATATAATATAATTCTTTAAAATAATAATATTAGATAAAAAAAAGAGGGTATAACATGATTTAAAGAGTGGTCCATGGTAGAAGAACACAATAATAACATAGTAATATAAAATAAAAATTGTGATTCTGACACTACAATAACTAATAAGAAGTTGACAGCGTGCAAAATTGAGAGACACACAGATTGGCCAACCTCTGAGGGAAAAAATAAAGCCACTACATTCACCTTCTTATATGGTTATCCAGAGGGCAAATCTTGAGCTCTCATAGGCTCCCCACCCCATTTGCTAGTTTTTCCCGTGCTGTCAATGCACTAACTCTCGTTTGACACAGACTGAAATACTTTTTACTTTCTGTAAGAGTAATTTCCAAGAATTATGGTTGTTTGGTTTTCCTTAAAATTCTCCTCATAAATTTAATTATAACTGAGTAAAATAGATCATAAGAGTGTTCAAAGAGAGACTTACTGGTGGCAAAATCAGCGTCTTTAATTGAATTTATAATTGTATTAATCATAATATCATTGGATTCCTCTTCTTCTCGTTTAATATTTCCGAGTTCAGCAAAACTCACGCCAAGAGCGTTAAATTTGTTCTCCAACTCATTAGACATATGCCTCTTTTCTTCTTTGGCCTTGTCATTATAGCTCTGCCGCGCCTCGTCTGAAAGTTTCTAAAAACAGATAATGATATGATAACACATTAAAGAAGTGCAACAAGAAAATTATTTATAAAAGAAAATCTGGGCTAAGCCTAAAGACTCAAATTCCAGTTTAAAGGCGTTACACCTTACATCCCAATCCTACTGAATGAGCCATATTGTCAAAAGTCTAATCTCAAGTTTGGATGTGTATAGTTTATCCAATACACTTTTTTCATTAACCCTCTGATGGCCACAAGAATTTGAATTTTATTTGCAGGCACATTGGTCTCTGAGTCCACCATTCCAGAATAACTGAGCTTTATTTCAATTTTCTCATATATTTTGTTCATAATAACAATTAAAATCTCAATAAGGATTAAAAAAAAAAAAAAAAAAATTATGTAAAATCATACAATTAGCACATCGGTCTGTCTGACAGGCAGAAGAATTCATTTTGACCGTATTTATTTAAAAATGCTGGCAACATTTATTTATTTTGTAATAATAGTAACATATTCTTTTCCTAATTTTCAAGACCTTTAAAAAAAATGTATAACATGTCTGGCTGACTAAAACTTTTTTTGTTAGCCATCCACGATATTAAGTGGGAATTTTCTTAAAAATGTACAGTCCTCACAAATGCTGAGGTGTATCTGAAATATTGATCCTAGTAACTTCACAATGATTTCATCTCGGTGATTCATGATTCTGTCAGCACCAAGGGTTTATACAAGTTGAAACAAATAACATGACATAGGGTAAATCACCAAAAGATCTACAACTTCAAAAATTACATATTATTGTTAAAAAATTACAAATACTTTATTATTGTTAATGATAAAAAATTCATGGATTTACCTTCCAGAGAGGTCCAACAAAGTTGAATGCATCCTGATTGTTTCTAGGGAAATGCCACCCTTTTCTTTGGTACTCATCTCTGGTATCTCGAAGAAAAATAGAGTAGCCAGTTATAGCAGTCTTTTTCTTCTTCGGCATCTTATTATAATTAGAAAACTAACAGTATATATTTATTTTACTTCAAATCTAGTCTTCAGACATCTAAAATCTGTAAACAAAAAAAAGTAGATAAGTAGGTTAATGACATTATTTTCACATACTTTTATTTTAGTAAAACCAACACCAACAGAAATGCTGCTATGAACAAACTATAATCAACTTGATTTTTGGTTGACTAACTAACTAATTTTGTACTCAGGATCATGAAAATCACAAGATCCATCAAAAAGGGCGGGACATGGCCTCTCTCCACCAGTTTGTTTCATTCAAATGCCTATTGCCAAGCTATGTCTCACAAACAAACTTAGCCGACCACATATTCTTAAAAGGCACCGGCACCAAAAGATTTACTTATACACAGAATTCTACCTTGATGTTGGTCAGACACTTTTTTGCATTTAACTCCAGTCCATTTTTTTTTCTTTCCTGGACTATACGTAATTATTTATCACTTGTTATGTAATTTAAACATTAAAATGTTTGAAATTAAAAGATTTTTTTTTTTTAAAAATAGGAAATAAAGTTTGCATGGTTCTAGAAAGTGAGTTATTGTTTAAAAACAGACAAAAAAAAGAAACAACATAAAAAAAATATTAATTTAATAACAATTACCTTTTTATTAAAATTAGACAATGAAAAATTAATAAAAAAAACTTAATAGGCATTAAATATTAAATTGTGTTATCTTAAAAACTGAAAATCAATATCTGAAGGGACTGCCCATGCCCACATCTTACCCCACCTATTGAGGGAAATGCCATGTAGATAAATTTTTCTCTCAATTTGGCCTTTTTTCAGGAGAGAAGGGGAGGGGAACTAATATCTTCCTGTTGCAATTAGATTAGCTTTAAAAATTCATTAATTAGCTTCCTTTATACTTTTTATTTATTTTATCAAAATTAATCAAAATTAATAAATTTTATATTCATTAAGATAGGAGTGGAAGAAATGTGTCCTTATTCCTTTAATCAACATGACAACATGAAACATTGATTATTATAACAAAATTATCCTTACGGTAACTTTAAAAAATTATGATGATATAAAAAATTGCTACATTTCATAAAAATGTTTCTAAATTTTATTTGGCTACATGAATTATCATCAAATTAAATATATTTTTTATTTGGCTATTTTCATTTAAATAAATTTTGGAGGTTTCATTTGGTTACCTAAAGTTACCCAGTTAATTTTCATAGTTTTTAAACTGTTAATGTTATTTTAGTTATATGTTAGGAAATATTAAATACAAATTAGTTAGTGAGGAGGCATTAATATTTTAAAAAATGTTGACAAAATCAATCAATGGTAAAATAAACCTGACTAACATGTAAGAGATAAAAAAATTTTTATGATAATGCATGAATATATTGAGAGGAGAACGGTGAAATATAACCAAATAAAGAATATGGAAAAACTTTTCAAATTATATTAAGAACCCTAAAAAAATAATAAAATAATATAAATAACATTGAATATTGAATAAATATTAGTAATATTGATTTAAAAAAAAGGTAATACTCAATATAGTATCCTGTATTATCTATTTAATTTAGAATCCGTTACACTCAATATGTAGATATCCACATATTTATCTAGTACTAATTCTATATTTTAACCAAATTTCCTACAATGAGGGAACATTAGGAACTATAAGACTGCATGCAAGGATATGTGGCTTATTTTGTAAGAATGTATGGAAACCTACCACACCTCATACAGCAAATGAAAGGAGTTTGATAAGTGTCTACAGTAATTACAAAATGTAGAGAGATATCAAAAGAAGAAAATTATTTTATGAAAGAAAGAACTAACATAGCATTAGTTATAAACCAAACAACAAATCTAAAATTTATAAATGACATGGGTTGAGATAATTGCCTTATAATATATTAGGCGAAATATATTTCCAATAAATAGTTATCAAAGAGATAACTTTTAATTTTCTGACTTTAGAACAAGTCTAACTTTCAAAGACACTTATCTCAAATCATGTAAACTTGCAGATTCAGCAATGATGATAAGGTGTGACTCATTTAAGCCATCCTGCAATTGAACTGACCAAAGAAACACAGGCTGCATTATTTCACTTACCCTAACAAAATAATATTTATATCAAAACAACTAGTTCAGTTAAGTTCTTTTAAAATATTATCTATGTATATTTGATTATTTAAAGTAACTACTTTTTTTAATAATTTAATTTCTGACCACCAATACATAATTATTACATAAATGGTTATTCTTCTTTTTCACCTTAGGCTAAAAGAATAAGTAAAGATTTAAATGAGAGTCATTTAAATCCAATGTAACACTAGGAATACATTAAATAGGTATTAAGAAAAGCATTGAAAGGTAGGAGATAATTGAGAAACACTGTTATCTTTTCAAATGTTGTAATGCACTTATAAAGATAATTAAAAGTCAATCACATTCGTTTTCATTTAAATTGGATTTCAGGCGACTATTAGACACCCTTTAATACTTGTATATGTATTATCCATGAAACAGAGGAAACATATCATAGACTTCATTAACAGACATTGATTTAATTTATCAGTATTCTTAACAAATGGCCTAAGAAAGGTATTTATGATATAGCAGGCTTGTCAGTTTAAACTAAACAGGCCATCTGAAGGCCAGTCACCTTGTATTAATGACTAAGTAAGTGAAGTGTGTGTTGTAGGTGAGTCTCTTAGAAGAAAGTTGATTTGTTTGAAAAAGTGTAAAAGTCGTATGTAATCACTTTAAAAGTAGACCTTTGGTTGTGTAGACAGGTTCTAGATGTTAAATGTCATTGTTTAACCTAAAGTATGTCATACCTGCAGTGTGTCACACATCCAACATCATATTATGACATATGATATTGACTTTATAAGAAAACTTGTTTTAATAAAGTCAGTGTGTGTTTAGTTTTATTTGCTTAATCTTAACGTTTTCTTAAATTTATAAAATAATCAACACTAGATAACTATGGTGTGGCTCTATATAAAAGAAGAAAAACCGAAATGCGGCTTTCATTGACCTCACTCATGGTCACCCCTTTCTATATCAACTAGCCGTTTATCCCGTAGCAAAGGGCATAATTTTATAGTGAGAAAATAAAGTAAATTAATTTAGATAAGTTATTACATCTATTTGAAGACCAACAAATAAAAACAAATATTTATTTATATTGGAATGAATGTGGTTGCCTTGGCATGGGAATAACAAATTATTTGGAGGTGCATTGTCGTGTCACTACTTAATTATATAAATGCTAATCTGTATAATGTACAATTAAAAAATTATAAGTTGCTTTGACAAAGATTTTGTAGTAACATAACAATATTGTCACTACAACTGTGGTGACAATATTATTCTGTTACTTGTTTATCAACCTCTCTATCTGTGATTATATATTAACTAAAAATTAGTTTTGCTTCAACTGGGAGATAGAAGGTAGTTGACAAACACTAATGTAAAAATGAAACAACAAAACAGATAATAGAAAATATTTACAATAAGTAACAACACACTAGTTTAGAATCAGTTAGCTAAACTGTATCAAACAATAACATCTGTTCTTTTAAATAAACTGATCAGTTTCACTTTATCAGTATTCTGTCTAGATAAGAGTGCCCTATTGTATTTTTTTCCTTATCATTAAGTTAAATGTTCTTATATACATTTGATTACTAATCAGTTATTCTTATAACAGTATATACTCCATAGACCACAATAGCTAAAGTAAAGCGTAAGGACTGAAATGAAATAAATCAATACCTGAGTGTGACAAAGGGGATTACAAAATTTGTACTTCACAAACAAGTGAAGTTAGTCTCCGGCACTGAGGCTGAGGACACCCTCCCCTCTTGCCACATGTAAGATAAGATAACTAACAACAGTGTCACAGTGTAAATAACAACAAACCATCAGTGTCTGTTGGTTCGTTATGTGACTCACTCCTGTTTCTGTTTTAAGAATTATTTATTATCAAACATCCAGTAATCCGACAATTCTCTGTAATCCGACATGACATGGCCCAATGTGTGTCGAATTAGCAAGACTAAACTGTAGTAGTAATATTAGTAAAATTTGTATGATTGCTTTTTAAAACTAAACTATTTAGTCCTAAATTGACTGTTTGGTGTACAGTTACAAAGAAATTCATAATTAGTCCCCCTATTTCTTTGAGGAGTAAGGAAACACTGAGACTGCATCAATAGTGCCCGTTAATAAAATTGTGACCCACCTTGTAGTTTAGCGCTAGGAAACATAGACACATTTCTAGCATTAGCCCTGAGTAGAATGCTAGGTGAAGGCTAGTAATTAATCATCATTAAAATTATGAATGTAAATTCAACAATATATCATTTAAATCCAATCAATTGTATCAAGTTTCGGCCCCGGTAACAATCCATGCGCACTAAGACTATACCCATGATAATGATATTGTACAATTAAAGGTGAATATGTTATTAAGGGTGCTTTCGAAATTACTAACCAGAGCGACTGGTCGGTTGTGGTTAGTTTGACGAGTGTTAAGCTCTTGCGATTGATCACATTTATTAACTTTATTATTCTTTATCTTTATATTCTTATATAACTTTAACTTCCCAACCAACTATAACTTTATTATTCTTTAAGATATATGTCGGTTAGCAAAAATTGTGTGATAGACAGAAAAAGTTCCCTTGGGATTTTTGAAAATGGAGGAATAAAATATTTTTGTTCTTTAAAACGATCTCATAGCTTTTGTTACCTTCGGTTAGCTCGGAAGCAAAACAAAATACAATTTCACAAAATTACTACACAGTGAAGTAAACAATGCTTTCAACTTTTAAATTAAGAATAACGTAAGGTAACCTTATGGTTAAATTACCATATTATTCTGGATTAAGTTGCAACCACTCCAGTTGATCTCTAAATCAACCAAAGGTATATGAACACAATCAGTGTTTTACTTTCCAGTTAATTCTCAGTAGATCTGGTTAGTGATTCCGAACATACCCATAATTAAAGAACTGTAAATTTGAACCCTATCAAGACATGCTCAATAACTCAATGTAGAGGGAACAATGAAATTCATAATTTCAAAATACCTAACCATTTTCCAAATAAATATTAAAGAATATTCAATAAAGATCTCTGTAGTGACGTATTAGAATTAGTAAAAGGAACTAATAATACTTCTATCATATGGTTAAAACATTTTTAAAAGTGAATTAACATTGAATATGATTTCATATTATGTACTATCAGTAACAATGATGATTTTATTCAGAAATCAATTAAGCTTTTCTTCCCAGACATAATTTCAAATAAAAATAATTATTAAACACGAATCGAAATTTATAATAGAGATGGTTACATTCCATTCAGTACACCCTTATATCTCATAGTTCATTAATTTAAAAAATATATATATGTATGTATTAAGCCGGCCAAACAAGTCACGGTATACCTGAAAGGTAAACCGGAGCGTGTTTGCTATCATATCGTGCAGTTATTTCATAACTAGGTGACACTCACGTTCTAATACCTACGTTTATCGTAACGTTTATGGCTGGCTCTACACAAATAAAATAAAAATGCATACATTACCTAAATATTTAAGAAGTATTAAATTCTATAGAGGTCAATTATCAAGGTCACAAGGTTGCAATAAGGTTTGGAGAAATTTTTAACCCTGAACAAGATCATACACAGAATTCGAAAACCTACTTTACTACTTCCACTTCCGCCCAACACTACCGGTACCGGTATAAGGAGGTTACTAACAACTCACCTCGGTGAACTGTGACCGAAAAACTAGAGCACAATCTCTTGAATATTTAGAGTAGGATGACAAATATTAAGAGATAATAAGTCTGTTTGTTACGAAACAGATGTAACAAGTTCAAAAGTTATTAATTTAATTCATTAAACTACACAACGAGGCGTCTTATCATGCCATGCAATCAAATCAAATAAAATGCTAACGATAGTGGAAGTGGAAAAAAGCGATTTGTAACGTTGATTTCAGGAAGCGGGAAAAAATGTCAGAAACCCAGGTTCAGTTAATTTTGTGTTTGTGTTTTGCGGATAATTTTCTCATTCCAAACCAAATGTGCTTTTTGTATTTGAAGTTTTCAATGGAGCAGGTTGTTTTACGTTTTACCTTTGAATTAGTGAAGTAGTTTTTCAAATTGAATGGATTAGTAATTATTTCATTATTTATCATATTTAAGCAGACGTGATGGCAAAATACGTAGATTTAATGAGAGTGCCGTCAAACTACTGTAGAAAAATGACACAGCTAAGAAACCGTATCTTCGGAGACGTCGTTAGACCGACAAACAAACCTTCTCATAAGGTATATTCTTTTATTAGAACGACATAGGTTATGGTATACTAGAAATTGGTGGGCCAAATAGTGTAGATTAACCTTAAAATTAGTAAGGTACGGTTTAATAAAAACTACATAGTTTAACCGACTTGTTTTGTGAAATTTATTTACATCATCAGGGCTGTACCATAATAGGTATGTATACTAAACCATTATGTATACTAAACTTAGAGTATAGGCATGTTGAAGTTAGAAAAAGGACTGGTCAAGGAATTGGTTTGCCTGTTATATTCTGGTAACAGATGTTTAAGCTGTTAGTGTCACTTCTAAATTGATGATGTGAATAAATTTCACGAAACAAGTTGGTTAAACTTTATAGTTTTTATTAAACCGTACCTCACTAATATTAATCCTAATTCACTTTATAGTAGGTTTGTTCCATCCAACTCAATTTGTACTGATTATTGCTCCTGTTTAGGATAGGTTTTATGCATAGGCGATTACTTTGTACGTAATGAAATCATCGTCAGGTTTGAACAGATTTGTGACTCTTTTGAACTGTATTAAAGAAAGGTACTTTTATAGAAAAGAGCCCCGGCCCCCCCTTATTGTTTTTTATACAAAAGAGTTAATATCCCTTAGTCTAACTACCTATTAAGACAAAGGGATATTCTGTCCAATATGCTTTGGGACAAAGGAATATCACACTATTATATACTAGTAGTTCTGTGAACAGTAGACCTCGCGATGTCCAAAAATGAAAAATCCTTTATATACGTCGTTGTAATAACTTAGTAGAGGATAACTCCTACCAAATTCGGTTGTGAGTCAAACTTAGACTATAAAATTTGACGACAAAAAGAGAACAAACAAATTGATTAATAATTATTTAATAGTTAACAATTTGATTAACTAATTAATTTGTAGTTGACAAATGAATTAGTTAATGACTGAGTATTGCATTGTAGCCAGTATTAAATAATTTGTAAAAGTTTCGGCTTTCTAAATAGTTGGAGAGTTGGTTACATTTAGTTTACAAGATTAAGATTAAGAGAAAGATTAACCAACAAAATATTAACTTATCAATAAATAGTTTA
>KZ651062.1:285277-314768 GCA_001010745.2 Gerris buenoi
GCCTGTACTATTTATCATAGGAAGTTGAAATAGGGCTCAAATTGTGCAGAATTAAAATTAGGAATGAAACCTGTGATTATATTTTTGATATCTTGCTTAGAACCAATAAAATTTTCATTTTAATGATTTTTCTAACCTCAAAGAGCGGTAGAGCCTTAAGTTTCTAAGGCTATATTATTGTCATCATCAGATACTCTCTAAAATTTTAAGAAAGCCGAATAAACTTAGTTGGAAACCATGTAAATTTATATTTTGATAAAATGGCTCTTTTAACCCTTTGACTGCAGGACCTTTATCCAGGGGCGTAAGTGTTGCGGGTCTGGAAAAAAAGGAGGTCTGCAAATAAATAAATAAAGAAACATCTTTATTTGCTGCAGTATACATAATTTCGTACAGTAGCAAACGTCATAGATTACACACATAATATTTAGCATAATAATTAAATAAATTAAAAATAAACCAGCATAGCAGGAGTAAATGAGTGAAATGATGTTGGGTCTATCTCTGAGGCGGCTGCACAACTAAAGAACCCATTTGAAGAAGTTCCATTATCCCCTCTCTTAATAATTTTCCATTAAATAATTTCCAAACCATGCGGTATCACCAAGTGATACCTCCCGCCACTCAGTTGAAAATGCTAGATATCACCTGGTGATACCTCCGCAGTCAAAGGGATAAGAAATATGGTCCCCACTATGATTGTTGGTGATTTGGTAAGAACTAGAAACAAGTGTTGTTAATCATACTTACTGAAAAGTAAATAATAAGTCAAAACCGAAATTAAGGATGATTTATTTCACTATTCTTCAATGTAAAATACATAAAAATACCATAATGTTTGATAAATAAAATACATATAGCTATCACAGATGGACAGATATTCTTCAACACTATAAAGTATTGATAGTTCAATGTACTTTCGTTTTCTTTTTAAAACATAGTGATAATTTAATATAAATACATCACTCCCTCAAACTTATATTTTGAATTTACGGTAACTAAGCCTGTATTTGATTAGATCACACTTCAAAATTTAGACTTATAGATAGAAGTGGTTATGCCCCATTAGTATAACTAAAGAAGCCGGTGCTGTTCGTAGAAAAGTGGAAATGGTTATTTTTGACAAAGGGATATCAACTCTTCTACATAAAAATCACACATATAATCTCTCAAATGTATAAATACTTTTTTGGCCCGCTATAGACTATCCCATCCTGATCTAGCCCTTCAGCCAAAAATATTAGAAACCCCTGGTGTAGAGGGTGTGCAAAGAGGTAATCAGTTCTTTCTATCTCAAGCCTCTGTCTTTGTATTCCTAAGGTAAATGCCCGATAAGTTTATGAAGCAAAGGAATCTTATAATTTATACACACAAGATTATGTTCCATTATCACAATATTAATAAAAATGTAATAAATAGACGAGAAATTGAGTGTTATGACATGTGTTGCTCGGGAACCGTATTCTAAATCTGTCCCTCTTCTTGTTTAATAATAGGAGAAACAGGAGTACATCAATATACTCTGTGTGTGTGTTGGAAATGTATTTTTGTATCTGAAAAAATCTATCAGGTACAGATAACAATAAACCTTACTACCTTTTAAACAGAGGTTAGTCTCAAATTGAAATGAAATGTTATTCATCCAACTCAGAGGAGGGGATATCTAAAAGAATATTTGACAAAAGAACTTCGGTCTTAACCAGCAATTATACTCATAACTAAGCTCTACAGTTAGAAATCTATGAATAGCTCAATACTGGCCGATTCGTAATTAAATTAGGTGCTGGATAGGCCGAACATAGAGTTGAGTCCTTTTGCTTACAAACCTACCACACATTTTACAGAAGAAAGGAGGAAAATAAACTTTAATAACAAATGTATAAAGACGTTCTTATTACATCATTTCTAGGCACAACTAGCTACACGCTCTCTTTTGGCTCACTAGTTAAGGAGCCATTAGTTGGTCAAGAAGACTGAAAAGCTGAATGAAGGCTTCTAGTATACAAGAAACCACAAATAGTAACAGAAAAACGAAATTATTTACCTTCACATTTACTGGCGTACTTCACACCTTCATCCTCCTCAGTAATGGCACCAACAAAAACAACTAACACGAGAAGAAGCAGGCTAGACTGCATTTTAATATGATCACAAATCACAAGGAAAACTAAATCGAAAAAGCCAGTGAAAATAGCAGTCGCGACGTAAAGCTCTGATACTTAGCAAAAAATAGTAGTATTACGAAACAACAAAATAGTAAAGGTAATATCGAATAAAAACTAGCCGACAAATAATAGTAGGTGTTATTAAGATAAAACAACAATAATTAAACTTTCAAAAAGTCTGATTTTAAAACAATTAACCACGTAATCGCAACGAAGTTAATTCGGTTAAAACTAATCATTTATTTAAAAATAACTATAATAACTAATGATAAGACAGAGACTAGTAATTCTGATATAAATTTGTAAAAAAGTAAAACAATAACAAGATAAAAATATTGAAGATTAAGGAAAATCAAATTGGCAGTGTTGCCAAAACATACTGAGATTGGTAAAGAAAAAGAAAAATAGTTTAAATTGCATTTTATGATACGATTTAAACTTTATTAATTAAAATAATTTACATAAAAGTATTATAATAAAAAAATATGTATAATAAAGATATGTATAATATGTTATAATAAAGAAATATGTAAAAATATAAAAAATTAACTCAAAAATATAAAATGTATTATGTGGTGCAATATGATTGGCTTATGCTGAGAAGGTGGCAAATTATCTTTCCCCGCTATTTATATTTAAACTCAGATAAGCATTTATTAATAGTTATAATTATAATTCAATAAAATTGTATCCTTAAATATTTATGAATCGATGAAAAATAATCAAATACCAACTTGAATATCTAAATAATGTTCAAAGATAAATTAATATTTTTCTTTTGACATAGGCTATTATTGTCAAAATTGTGGTAACGGTAGAGGATATGCAGTTAAGAACAAAATATACTTTTAAGCTTTAGGATGTACTTCTACTTCAGATAGAGTCAATTGATTCTTCGACATTCTTGGGGAATGTGTAGTAATAGCAATCTAGATTAGGGCTAAGCTAGACCTATAACTTAACTGCCCTTCTCATATCTAACCACAAAAAGGGATGCTCTATTTGTTAACCTGCCCTAGCATAAATATAATTTATTTTAATGTAGTACATAAATAAAATTTTGGTTGGTCCACAGAGTTCTCAGAAGATATTTTTATTACAAAATTTGGGTCCGTTAAAGATTGCAATTGGCTAGAATTGGATGCAACATGCCATTTTGTTAAAGTTTGTGGTTTATGAATTGCGAATTTTGACAGCCCAGGCAAATTCGAAAAATTAGGGTGGGGAGCCAATAGCGGCCTTTACACTCGGGCGCTTTCCTGCAGGATAGAGTTTCAGTCTTAAGGCAGCACATGAGTGAGGAATTACGCTTGCATAGAGGCGCATGTATTATCATTCGTAAGTCTCCTTAGTCTAAAAGCGACAGCGAGCTTTACCGCAGGCCTGCCGTGTTCTTTAAATTTACCCTCTACTGTGAAGCACAAAGTTGTTGTACACCCCCTAAAACTGTTTGTCTGACGACCACTCCACGCTCCGAGGATTGCGTGCAGGATTTCTCTTTACATGCGTTCTTTCTTTTGTGCCATCATGGGTCACCCTTTCGTCTGGGAAAGTGCATAATCACTGCTAATCCCTTTTTTAGCAACCAAATTTTCCCCACATGATTACATGCACGGTTTTACTCACATGCAATACTTCACGATTCAAGCATGCAGGAAAGAACGTATATGTAAAGGCCACTAATGAGAGGTCAGGATTTTGAATTCCAGAAGATTGGGCCTACTAGGCAAACAAAAATGTCACTGGCCCCACCCCACCCACAGTCCCAGTGGCTTTATTGTTTCCTTATTTAGGTTGTCCAATCTGAGCCATACTACAAGACACCACCCAATTTCTGATTATCTTATTTTAATAACACAGGAGGAAATAAGGGAATAAAAAAGAAGCACACAAATATTGACACAATCTAATTCTTTATCTGAAATCTAAAAATTCTAAATACAAACTNATTGTTCCCCATTGTATTTATAAAAACAAAAATGTATACCCACTAAAATGTGTATTTCGAATTTTAATGTTATAGCCTGAAGAAGCCCTGAGTTAGGGCGAAATATAGCTGTTTGTTTTAAGAAAAGGAGGAGTATATTTATTGTAACCCTAACCAGACCCAAAGAAAATATATTTTTACATATAGTTTTCTATACTTAGAGCAAGTGAAAAACTATGTTTTTTTTTTTTGTTTTTTTAAAAAGTTGGACGAATAATTACACAAATAAAAAGAATAACATGTGAGAATAAATCTTTGAAATTAAAATTCAGAAAGCATTTGTGACAAACTAAAAAAATGTTATAAATTTGGGAATTATTAAAAAGGTGAAGGAATTAGTGAAATCACCTTTATTCAGCCAATTTTACTTTTGAGAATTTCTTGACTGGTAATTATTTAATTCAATTTTTAACTTTTTGTTAGTTTTCATACTACAAAAAGTTTAAATTTTAATTTAAATCAAATTATAATCATTATTAACACTGGGAGACAGACAGAAAAAAATCACTCTCCTGCATAGCTTAGTTGGAAAGAGCGTCTGTACTGGAAATACAGGAGGCCTGTGGTTCAAGTCCCGGCGCTGGAGTCTATTTTTTTTGTCTGTCTCCCAGTGTTAATAATGATTATAATTTGATTTAAAATAGTAATTATTTAAGTGAATATGTAGTTGTAAGGATATTTATTAGCCTTCGATATTATAGAGTATAATTTTGGACATTATTATTAATACCTATTGTCGTTTTAATTTGAATGGAATACTTTATACTAACAGCAAAAACTGTTAGTTGCAATTTCCCTGACATCCTATTGCTAGAAGAGGAACCACGAGTCTCCTCAAATATCAAAATATGTCAGATATCAGCAAACAAGACAACAAAAGACACTGACTTTTAGAGCAGTCTATCGCTTTATGAGCCCAACTTTTTCTTGATATCTTAACCAGCCAATCTAAGTTCAAGGGTTAAATAAGTAAAAAAAGAACCATTAAAATCACCAAAAGTCTTTCTATTTAAAGAATATCTCAAAAGGTTAAAACTTAAAACAGTTAAAGGAGTATACTATAGTGTAGAAAAGTATTGACTTAATCCTAGTCTAAAAATCCCATTGTAATTGCTAGAGGCTTCCAAATCCTAGTGGAAGCTTGAAGAGGTAGAGGTTACTAAACCTATAACTGGTTATAATTTTTTACTTTAATTATTTAAACTATAAGGAATAATAATTGTCAATGTTAAAACTCGGTCTTAATTGATATTCTTACTTTCCTCTTTAAGGGATGAGCAATTATAAAATAGAGCAATTTTATTTAATATTAATTACTCAATACTAGATGTGTTGCCTTCCGAGCTTGCATATTTAGAAAGTATGGAGTAATAATAACGTTACCTACTCAAAGAGAAGGTCTAATTTGATACACAAATTGACACATGACTTTAAACCCCCTTGTGTAATATGTTTTTAGTCATTTGTGGCAGCCATTTTGAAACCATTCAGATGATATGCAACATACCAAATTTTATTTCAACAACCTCACTTTGACTATATTTTAAAAAATAAATAAAAGCCAGCAAAAAATGTAAATTTTGTAATAATAGTTAGGTATTTTTTTCCTACTCTTTATGACCTTTAAAACCACGAATAATATGTTTTTAACATATTGGGCTCGGACTTGAAAATAAAGAGTGAAATTTCCAAAAAAATACTTTCAAAAATCCTGAGATGCACATCTTACGCCTGTGTCAATCTTACGCCTATTATCGTTAGAACAACACACAAACAAACTTTTAAAATCACAAGTTTCTGAAATTGAAGAACTCACACTCATTCAGTAAATTATTTTAATTTTATAAATAGATAATACTGTGATTTTGATCAAGGAATTTGTGACAGTAGTACATTCAAATTCCAATTTTAAGGAGAAAATCTAGTTTCAAAGAAAATTAAAAATTATAAACAGGAAAGTGGAAAGAATCACTCAAATCAAATTGTCTATAATCATGTACAAATGCGGTGTTTATTAATTATTTTTTTCCATAATAAGATTAATAGTGTTCCCTTTGGATTCAATTTTATATTATACTAGTGCTGTAAACTTACTAACAAAGTAAATTACACTCCAGTCCAGTTACACTATTAAAATCACTAGCCCTAATTTAATATTATAGCAACCATAAAACAACAAAACAATATAACAACCATAAACATATAAAACAACAATAAAAACAGTATTATAAATTATAACAACAAAAACAATATTAGAAACTAAATACAAGTAAATTGCTTTCAGCACATACTTTATGCTAAGGGTCCATAGGCAATTTAACAAATAACAAGATTGAGCTGTATCAGGATGGGGGCCATTTAAAACTTTATTATAGCTATAATGTTTGAACAAGAAACAAATGCCTTTATATTTTTATGAATGAAACTACACCCCAAAGAGTCTAGCCCAATCTGTTCCCAAGATAATACATTTTTAAGATTTTGGGGGAAAACTATTTTACTCACACAATATGCAACGCATGAAAAACTCTAGTTTTAAAAACCGTTTCTTTATTTTACAAAGAATGCAAGGACACATGAAGCAAAGATGAATTGGTACAAAAACAAAACCTAAAATATTTTTGTACTCAGCATCCTCCTCTGTCATTTAACACCATGCCTAAGTAGATTCCGAAAAAAATCAACTCTGTAAACATCCATCCATAGCTTCTTTAACTTGTAGTTTTGAACCCTTTATATGTAACTTTGAAATTTTTTTTCCTTTTGGCCTTGTATAGGGTTTTTTTAGGAAAGGTTTTTTTTATATAATAAACATAAAGCTGAACTTTTCCTTTTTTATATTTAGCTATATTTCGCCCTCACACATTGGGGCTTCTTCAGGCTTATAATCATTTCATGTCACATGAGTCAGTATAATAAATATTAAAAAAGTATTTTAAAAAATCACTATACATGTGAGTGGAAATTTAGTGACACATTTAGAAAAAAAAAAAAAAAAAAACAACTTGGAATCTTCCCTGCTTGAATGTCAGGGAGAGTCTCTCCCTGACATTCAAGCAGGGAAGATTCCAAGTTTTTTTTTTTTGTGTTTTTTTCTAAATGTGTCACTAAATTTCCACTCACATGTATAGTGATTTTTTAAAATACTTTTTTAATATTTATTATACTGACTCATGTGACATGAAATGATTATAAGCCTGAAGAAGCCCCAATGTGTGAGGGCGAAATATAGCTAAATATAAAAAAGGAAAAGTTCAGCTTTATGTTTATTATATAAAAAAACCTTTCCTAAAAAAACCCTATACAAGGCCAAAAGAAAAAAATTTCAAAGATCCATCCATAGTTTTTGAGGGATGATTTTTAAGGCTACTTAAAAATTAACATCAAGTGAATTACAGAAAGTTAGACAAGCATAGGAATGTATAAGGTTCCATGAACTTGCCTACGGACCCTACACAAACACTTTTAACAATCACTTTTCAAACATCAATAAATAATCTCATTTTTTCAACATATTAGAAAAATAAAAAGAAAAAAATATAGATTTCAGTGGCTATAATAAATATAACATTTTATAAGAAATAAATAAATAAAATTTGTCCACATAAAAAAAAGGATTTACTTAGCAGATTCCTTTAAATACATATCTAAATTTCTATATCAACAAGTGTATTCTGAAATTCACAGTGTTTATAGAGCACCTCAGTAATCACTAAAGCCGAGTTTACACGGGTAGAGTAAACAGGAAGTAGAGTAGCGAGTAGAGTGCACTCTATTTCCCACTCTACCAATTTTACTAGCTACTCTACTGAGCGTTTTTTTCAGGATTCTACGGGTAGAGTTACTCTACTCTCCTGTTTACTCTACCGTGTAAGCCCGGCATTAAGCACAGTAGGAAACAACTTATTTCAATTATGAAAATAAAGAAAACAAAAAACGGAGGATCCTCACATGCTAACTTATATATAAAAAGATTTAAAAATTAATAAGAGCAGATATAAAATTATTTTTAAAGCTTGAGTGGATATAAATAACTAATCTTCAAATTGTATGCTATTGTGTTTTCCCAAAAGAAAATAAATAATAATCAATAAAACTCATTTTCAGATAAATTATCAAAGGTCAAAATATTACTGGTTATACCCTGATTCTTTGGTAACCTATTAAAATGGTCCAGGAATTTGCAACTTAAAATTTATCATTCTGGGAGCAATGAACCAGGCTAATTGATACTCTTATAAGCGAGTTCCTCTTGAAGAAGTAATTCAAAAGAAGAATTGGGTAGCAGAAAACACCTGTTCCTACTATTTTTTAAGCCAACTTGACCACCATATTAAATATTATAATATAATTAACATACATATATTCATCTTCCCCCTTTGTTTTACCAAAGTAATAAGTTTCACCAGGTGTTTTTGGTATAGAACTTGGAAAGACAAACTAAGACCCACTTCGTTGAAAATATATTATACATATACAACATATATAAAATATGCAAAGCATACGTTCGTTCTATCAAATTAGAACATAGAATACATTATATACTCTGGGTATAAATACATTTTTTTAAAATAGATGTATCTACACAATAGATAAAAGAATGGAGGGAAATTACAAAATTTTAGGTCAATACAATTTATTAAACCCTATGTTGAATGCCTATCGTCAAAATATTAGGAGGGCAAATCAACTCTCTTCTAGTCATCCAATAGAGCTGACACTTAGCACATAGACTTTGTACTAAATACAAAAACATTCTATCAAATGTAAGGGTCACCTACACACACATACACTAATTAATAAATGACATTGCTAGTAAAAACTCGATAACCATTATAAACATTTTCAAAGAGTGTTTTTATAAACTAACAACTTGCCAACGACTCACAATAATATAACAACAAATATTAAGGGTTCATAATAAAAACTTTGTTTTTATGGTTAAGAATTATTTTTTAATGTTTGTAGAAGATTGATTTCTTTCATGTGCAAACAATATTATAAAAATAAGTAAATACAATTATTTTGAAATAGCTTCCTATAACAAAACAATAACATTCACTAACTTAATTTGGTTCACAGATTAATTAATTATAAAATTATTAATAAATGGTCCAAATTGACAAAAAATAAATATAACTTCTATGTATATTAAAGGTAACAGTTTATGATTTTTAATACACATACATTAATTTTTAACACAACAAATAATTTTAACATTCAAACAAATACACTTATTTATTAATTTTACTGACATTTATGTAACTATCACAGATATTAAATTAAAATTTCTTGTTAGGACAGCATATACCATAAAAAAAAGTGATACAGTTATGAAGCAATTAAAAAAAAAAAATCTGGGGTGCTAAAGAAGAAATTAATATTTGTACCCTACTTCAGTACGAAATTAGGATTGAAGTATGTATTCGTTAGACAAAGATTGTGGGGAAGGTTGTCATCATAACAGAAGTTAACCAGTAAAATGATAATTATTAACAACTAAAGGTATAGAAAAGTAGGATTTTTATTAGAGTTAATTAAAAAAAAGCACGGTAAAATAAAAATAAAAATTAGCGAGGGGTGACAATGAGATTTGAATACTATACTAGACATACAAAAATATCACTGGATAACTGCCTAGTGGCTTTATTTTTCTCCTCACATAGGTTACACAACCTGAACAGTCGGAATTAACTCTAATTTTAATCCTACTGAAGCTATTATGGTTTTTCACGATAGCTTATATTGAATAAAATCCAAAGAGCCATATTATCCAGTGAGTTGTTAATAGACCGCCATCATCAGAGAACAAAAACCACAAAAATGATCGAAACTGTACTGAATTAAACATTAGCAATTGTGGGTGTCATGGTAGCTAATATTGAATAAAAGTAAAAGATTCATATTCCAGAGGATATTTTTTATCGACCAGTTATAAGCACTATAGTTAGTACTCATCAGTGAACTATTATAACTACCTAAACTGGTCAAAACTGTACTAAATTTAACATTAAGCTGCTGTGGTTTTTCGATTGTTAACTTATAACTCTATAGTGATTGATTCATTAAAACTATTTGGTAGCTAGAGGCTATATAATTTATTTACTTATTACAATTACTTTTATCTATGCCGAGCTATGAGCATTTCTTCACTGACTGTCCATTAATAAACTAGGCATTATATATTCAGGTTTTAAGAATCATATTTGGGATCTAAAAGGTATAAAAAGAAGCATAGGCCAGCGAACACATTGTTTTTTAAACATATTTTGAATTTTCATGTCACCACTCTTGACCAACATGGTCATAAGGAAAAGTTTAGACATAAGACCTTTTAAAGAGACGAAGAAGGACAACCAACAGAAAGAAGAAATGTTTCTAAGCTAGCCTATAGATTCTATTAAGACATAAAATAAAATAAATTTATGCTCCTATAGAATTGCAGATTATTAGCAATATAATGAACATTTCTATTTCTTTTAACAATTAGTTTCATTTAAACAACAAGGTAGAAGGCTCAATGGATGGACCTATGTTTTTATTGAGCTTCTGTTTAACCTCCTACAAAGGTTCTATAAGATAGCTAAAATCTATGACTATATTATATATATTTGTTTTCAAGTATTCTAACATAGTGACTATTTTAGTACTCTACAAAGGTTAAGTAGTACGCTATATTTAGAGAGTAGTTAAACTAACTCATAAATTCAAATAGAAAACTTCATCAGTCTGTTCAAATATCAAAATTATAACAAAATTTATTGAAAAATCTGTAAATATTTTATTTTGTTTGACAACAAACTTAATCATTTCATATTATGTAGTAAGCTTCTTTCCTTATTAGAGAAAATAGTATCGCTCATTGTACTCTAATTTCATTTTTCCCAATATTACCTAATAACCATAAAGGAATTTCCAATTTCCTTGATAATACGTATTAATATGGTCCGTATAATACAGATTAAATTCCTTTATAAGATTATTTCGAGTTAGGTAAACTAGGAATGGAAGGATTTAGGAAATAAACAAATAAAAGTTTTAGATTATATTAGACAATACTGCAGGCAACATAAACAAGCGATGTTGGTATTATAACAAAGGATTAAGGAATAAATATTTAATAACAATATAAACCTTTGAAATAATACTAAATTTGCAATCAATAACACATTGGATATTCACCAAATTTTGATCCATTTAAATAGATGTTGAAAGATGAAAGGCCAAAAAATTGTAAAAGGCTATGAAATGAGTACCCGTTTTCGTTCACGACTTATGATTAAGTTTACGAACAGACTGATTTTTCTTTAATTTGAATAAAAAATACTATCACAATTTTTTATTTAAAAAAATGGGCATCTACTTATTACCCTAAAGGCACAGATTTTTCATTTAAAAAAAATGAAAAATAATAATTAAAAGATACAGTTGTACTAAATGTAAGGCAATGAGCTTTGAAAAAGTACTTAATTAAAAAAAAGGATAAAAGTCAGGAAGATGGAGATTATAAGTTAAACAAAGATAGGAATTCTTTCGTCAGAGTTCAGGACTTGCTATTGCTGTTTATCTCTGGAAGCCATGATGTGCTTTGAGACAATATCCGCAATTTCTTTTGACGAAGAAATAACAAAAGCATGTTTGAATTTCGGCTCAAGTACGGTAACAGTAGCTTTTGGGCATTGTCTTCTCACATCATCCGATTGCCAAACAGGTGCCCAACCATCTTTTGTACCGTAGAAACAGTTGACCCGCTCTCCCAACTCGTGCAGAACCTGACCATAGAAATAACCACACTTAGAAGTAATTAAAAATAAATAAATAATAATAATAAATGGGGCCGGCGTGGCCGAGAGAGTAGCGTCCTCGGCTCTGAAACCAAGGGGTCAGACATGTTTCACACTAATGATCTCATCGAGTAGATGAGTAAAGTGGTCGGATAACCCCCGTCCTGTAATGGCCTAAGTTGTCGAACGGGACTAAAACCCAAAGAAAAAAAAAATAATAATAAAAAATAAATAATAATAAATTAAAGCCACTTTTATTAACTATTCCATATTAAAACTAAATTAGATTAAAAAAATAACTTACATCCAGGTCAAGCTCTTGAATATTAATCATCTCATCACGTGCAAGAAACAGAGCAGCCCTCACTGCATCTGGATTTATGAGTTGGACAGTGGCATCAACAATTGATTTTGCAGGCTTACCTCTTCCCCTTATTATCATATATTTATCGATAATCCAACACTTCAATGATAAAGGTAGCCAATTCATTATCTGAAATTCATTAACAATACATATCTTATAGAGGTGTTTATAATTCACCAGTAATCAACCAATAATAGTTTTGAGATCTAAAAATCAGAGAATAAATTGCAATTTTTAATAAATATTTTTAATGTAATTTTTAAAAAATATACAGACCCAGGAAAGAAATAACGTTACACGAAGGAAGTATTTGCCGTACTTAACATGAAGTTTACCGAAGGGTGCCTTAGCAATGTACTCTAATGTTGGGAAGAGAAAGTAGGTCTGATTTACTCGAGGTATCATGCTTGACTCTTTTAGCAAACCAGTCACCATCTTAGCGCCGACAGAGTGGCCAATCAGATAGAGCTTAAGATCTGATCCAGCGAAGCGCTGAATGAACTTGAGCTTATGAGCTATTTGTCCATCTAAATCGTAGAGATGAGGGTGAGTTTTAACAGACTCCACTTTCATGTTCTCACTTTCAGGTGGAAACTCCAAACCTAAACAATCCAATGTTCAAGTTAGAACAACAAATACAGTATTTTATTATTAAAATTTAGATATAATCAGATAACAAATTTATTTAAGTAATTTCTTACCCAATTAATTGCTAAAGTGGTAAGCAGATTCGGGTAAAATGAAAAGTGAAGCACTTCCGTTTAAAGTAAAACATTTGAGTCTCAAACAAGGAATTAAACCTGTAACCTAAACATTAACTCCTAGCAGTAATCCTGTTTTTGAGATACCTCTAAAATTATAATGAGGGTCCTAAAACTCCTTATTAATTTGCTAGCAGTAATTTTATAAGCATTCCTATAGTTAGATATATATCCTTAAAAAAATTTAAAAAAAAAACAAAAAAACAAATACCTGAGTTTATTACAGCATAATTTTGAACCATTCAAATGACATTTAAAATTAACCTAGCTGAACAGCAGTATTAAAAGCTGGCTTTAGCTAATCATCTCTCTTATGCTAAATTTAAAAAACCTTAGAATAACTTACCAGCATGGTTAATAACCCAGACTGGAAGTTTAGTTTGCTCATGAAGAGATGAAAGGAAGACAGAGTAGAACCCTGTAACACCTGGGTTGCCAGTGATACAGACGATGAGTGAATCAGTTGTTATTTTATCTTCTATCCATCCACCCCAAGTTCGAACATGGGTGGGTGTCTCATTTACACTCACCCAGCCCTCTCGGTATGCTTCAGTTTCAGCGTCACTCATAGTCTAATTAACATACAAACAGTGCTTTTAAGTTTATATAAAAAAGGTGAAGAATTAAAAATTGATGATAAATTGTCATCATAATATAAAAATAGTAATCATATATTTGGTTTAAAAGTATAAAAATTATGCAAAGGGAGTTTTTTTCAAAACACACACATTAATTAAACTCCTCAAGCCTCCTACATCTTAGTGCTACCTTAAAACTTTAATTAAAGATCTACAAAGACAGCCTAGTATTACTTATTATACCTTTGGTCAGTAGTCAGTGGGCTCCCCAGTGTACAGTATCTGTTTTCCAATAGTGCAGTGAATATTATAAGAATCTTAAGTGGGTCTTATATAGTTTTAAAATCTAACCCACAAAACTAGGAGGCATAGGAAAGGACACCTTATTACGCATTATACACATTAAAGGTATACCTGTACCTGAAGATAAGGATGCATTTAGGGAAGAGGCTTATAGAAGTATGTGTCTGTTAGACAAAGGGATATAATCTCTCAAATGTACAAATCATCTCAAATCAAAATTTAACTTCAAATGTACGGTTCACTGAAGTATAGTCTCATTATCAGGTACATAAGTGTCATAAAAAAAGGTGTGGGTGCCACTCCTGAAATGTTATTCAGTGACAAATCTACTCATATATTCTAGAAGGGACATATTGGGACTGGCAACATTTCCAATTTATTGGGAGATGTAAAGAATGTTCTTCACTATTAATAATTATGTATAATGATAATCATTAGACCACAAGCAGAAAAAACTAATCCTTTGTTTAAAAGAAATTTTGAGTGATCTGTGATCCCTTATGGGTTTCGGGGTACACCCCAAGGTCAGTCATACCTCAAGGTGGTTAAACCCTCACTCAAAGCTGCTCTAGTGAGAGCAGGTTAAAAGAAAATTTAATTTATATTTACTCTCAAATTAGTTTGGAGGGAAGAAAAACTCAACAATCATTGCAAAACCTACGACTGTTAAGACTAAGATCTTAATACGTTTATACTAATTCATTTAAGCCATTTATAGATCCAAACTAATTTTTAACACGAACAAAGTCAACATTTATTCATAATAATGTTTTTTATTTAAACAAACAACTTCAGAGTTATTAAATAAAAATAACCATAAAGGCATTGCTGAACACCCAAGAATAGATTAATGTACTATAAATTAAGAAAAAGCAAAACGTGCTATTTTGCATACATGTACGTTATTTTTTATAATTTGATTAAGGAGCAACTTACTTATAATTGATTTCAACAGAAACCTGGAAGTTTTCTTTACTAAAATAGTAATGAATCGATAAACGAAATAAGTCAATTACTTGTAAAAAGAAAAGAGTGAAGCTCGCTAAAAAAAATGTTACAGAATCTAAAATCACGAATGATGAAACATAGTCGAGTTCTGAATAAAATACTTTGACCTCGAAATCTTAAAGAAATAATTACAGATAATATCGAATAAAACAGGAAATAATTGCAAAAGTGCTTGTAGAACAAAAATCACACGGATTTAAAAAAAATATAATGAATAAAATTCTCACAACCGGACTTTTTATAAATGATAACAGAGATTAAATTCTCCTCATCTTCTATTATGTAATAACATCAGTCAGGTGGATTCAATGGTTGACTGATGCCTAGCGGTTTTTTTTTTTATCTGCTGCAGAAAGATGTATACAAGTTGTCTTTCAATATCAATAACTAATAACACATCTAAAATAAAAGAAAATTGTAGATCTTGTAGTTTTCTAAACAATATTTATTGATGCTCTATAATACTGGCTGCAGAAGAAATTTGATGAACTTCTGATGGAACATTTCACCAAACCGTTATCAGCTTTTATTGAAATTTGAAGACGACGAAGAAGAAAAAGAAATTGTGACAGCCGAATGTGTTTATTTTTTGTTTACAAATTTGATTTTTATTTCCAACGTAATTTTTTGGATATGTGTTTGTGTTTTATTAATCTACATTCTACAAACTTTTGGTTACTCGTCGTCTAATTAATAATTTATATCATTTAATTGATTAGGGTACCTATGTTAGAATAAAACTGTAATTTATTCTGTATTTGACTTCCTAAGACTGTAGTAGAGTGTATATACTCACCATATAATGCAGAATAGTATACTTTATTTTGGCTAGAGACCTGTAAAAAGGTTCATTAAATAGGAAGATTTGAAACTACGTCTTCGAATTTTGTCAGGTAAATTCTAGATAATGGAGATTGTAGAAGAAACTTATTCAGATGAAGATGAGAGTGAAATTTATATTGGAGAGGCATTGGTCAATGTTGAAGTTGAACTTGCTCGATTCCTGTTTACACTAGACTATGGTGATAAAGTGAGCTATGTGTACAACCCACTCGACTATGCTTACAATGTCCACAAAGGTTTTGTGAACCGGTTCTGTCGGACTCCAAAGGAACTACTTTTCCTGGGAATGAATCCAGGTCCTTGGGGAATGATGCAGACCGGGGTAAATATAAACCTCTTGATTCAACTTTTATGCTTGTAATCTAAGGAGCCCCCTAGTGAAGTAATTACAGTTTGTGCCAAATGAGTTTAAGTGCATTCACAAAGGAGCCCCCAGTTGAAATAATTATAATTTGTGCCATATGAGTTTTAGTGCATTGTTGATGAATGTTTGTTTCATATGAGCATTTATTTGAGCTCCTTGAACTCTCGCCTTTGCGTCAGAAGAGAAAAGCCTATGAAATATTGAACCTCTCTAAGGCCCTTAATGGCGAAATTGCCTCTCAAGTTGTCATCCTACCTGTTGGACGTCGAGCTATCAGATTCGTGTATATCAGGCAGATGTCTGACATATGTCCTTCAGTTCGTTGCGTCCATTCTCTGAATTCCATGTGCCATTCTAACAGTGATATCAAAGTCTCTACCTTTTAAAACTTGAAACCATTCTTTCTCTCCTTTCCCATGGGTAGTAATTTTTACTATAGTCCTGCAGATAACAAGTAAATAAGTGGCTGAATATAATTATGCTTGCATTTTGTAAGTTAATCTGTTAGTGCCTTTTTAAAATATGTGGTCGGCTAAGATAATCTGCGAGACATAGCTTGGAAATAGGCATTTTAAAAAAACAAACCTGTGGAGTGCGACCATGCCCTGCCCATTGTGGTGGACAATGTGATTTTCATGATCCTGGGTAAAAAATTAGTTACTAAACTGAAAATCAAGGTGATGTGAATTTTTCACTTGAAAGGTTAGTTATTCAAATATTAATCTAAGTCAAAGTGATCACCTATCAAGCAGCAAGCTAACATCAACTTGATTTTGGGTCTACCAACTAATTTTGTACTCAGGACCTTGAAAATCGCGGCATTTTTATAGAAAAGGGCCCCCCACTTACTTTTTGTCTAATTTACTTTCTTACAACTTAATACACAATTTTTTTTTTTGTAAAAGTGTGATATTCCTTTGTCCTAAAGCAAATTGGACTGAATATCCCTTTGTCTAAATAGGTAGTTACACTAAGGGATATTAACTCTTTTGTATAAAAAACAAAGATGGGGGCCCTTTTCAATAAGAGTACCATAAATTGTTGGTAATGAAACTTAATACATTTAGAATATGCGCCTTTCAACAAGTGCCACGTTTATATTAANCCCCCCCCCCCCCCCCTATGTTTTATTTATTTTTTTTATTTTTACTGGACCCACCTCTCCTAAAGGACTAGTGGCATTATTTTTTTCCTCAATTAGGTTGGCCAATCAGCGTGTCAAAAGTTAATACTGGTTGTAACTCTAACATTGTGGGAAAATCAAAGGAAGACCTAGTGAGAGCTCGAGATTTTGACATCTGAACAAACTTTGAGCTTTCAGCTCACATCCCTGTTTTTTTTTATTTTCTCGTGCTCTCAGACTTAACTCTTTTTCTAACCCCAGAAGGACTAAGATGCATAAGTTATCGCAAATTTATTTTATACATGTTATTTCAGGTTCCATTTGGAGAGATCAAAACAGTGGTAGAATGGCTTGGACTGGGTCATCATAGAGTAAGCTGTCCCTCCCGATACCATCCTTCTAGGCCTATAGAAGGGCTTTCCTGTACCAGATCTGAACAGTCTGGTAAGAAATTCTGGGCTCTGGCCAAGGAAATAAGTCGTTCTAGACCAAAGCACTTCTTCAGACATTGCTTCATATATAATTACTTTCCACTGGCACTTCTATCACCCTCAGCCAGTGCTAAAAATATTACACCTGCTGAACTTAATGTTAGTAATGTGTTTTTGCAACTTTTCTGTTGAATGTAATCACCTAACAATATTTTAGGTCTGATAAAAAAAATCCATATTATCTAGTGCTCATAGAAACCAAACAATGTTTTCTCTTTAAATTCTTTGCTTTAGTTTAATGGTTTAAATGTTTTCTTGACAGTTGTTCCCTCCATAATTATTAGTTATTTTACAAAAATATAATATTATGAAGGGAGTCATCATAAGACATAATTTTCTATTTTATTTAAGTATTAACTTATAGCAAAATTTTAAAAAGGTGTCTTGTTACTTTAATTTTAAATCTTTTATATTTTTTAGAAGGAAGTACGGAGTAGATTGGAGTTGCTTTGTGATGGAGCACTATGCAGTGTAGTTAGTATACTTAAAACTAAGTATATCTTAGCACTAGGAAGGTATTCTGAAAAGCGAGCTAAGAAAGCACTTGAAAAAACTTCTGGCATCCCACACCAAGTTAAGGTATCCTCTAATTATTATTATGTAAGTGATAGATATATTTCCTTATTGTGTTAGATTAGTGAAGGTCTATGACCCTGTGTGAGAGTTCTTCAAACTTTATAGATAATTTATTTACTCAATTTTATGTGAAATATTTAGTTTAAATATGTTTAATGTATTATTAGTAAAATATCCCTATACTGCGCTTTAGCTTGAAGGGCTCTGTTTCTATTTCCTCCCTATTCTTTGCACATCTCCCCAAAAATGCCTGCAAAGGCCTCTCAGGTCATGCTATATGCACTTTCTCTTCTTTTAACTACATTTCTAAGCAAGTGAATCCTTGCTCCTTTTATAAAAGTGTTGTATTCAAGGCAATGATTGGTGTTTTTTTGTTGTGAGAAATTTTTACTCACTGGGTATGAATAGGGTTACCATATTTGAAATCTAAATAACCGGGGGACATTTTTAGGGGGGTTCGGGGGCCCTCCCCCGGAAATTTTTTGAAAAAAAAATAAATAAAATGAGGAGAATTGTCGCTATCTGAGATCTAATTTTGTTATTAATTTTAATGAATTTTTGTAGAGATTTTTTATTTATTTTTTTATTTTTTTTAATAAAATGATACATATTTATTTTTTAAATTTTTATTTTTTTAAACAAATTGTACATTGACCAATTGATAATATATAGGTATGTATAACAGGTATATAGGTTATATAACATATTAAGTTTTACTTAATCTGTATTTTAAAAAATAACAAAACGAAATGGTAAATTGTCTTATTCTTATTTACTATTATTGTTTATTGTTATATTTACATTATTATTATATTTTTGACAACTTTTTATTTTTTTCAAAAAGTCTTTTTTTTCACAATTTCTTCATAAAAATCTGTACAACTTAAATGTCTCAAGTTGTACAAAACCGTTATTAAATGTTTAACCGTTTTAACTTGAAGACGGTTCCGCTCCTTTTAACATTTACTGAACTATTCGTAAATAAAAACTTTTACTGAATTTTTTTATGTAGGAACTTATTTTATGAAATGCAAAAGGAGATTATTTGTGATGAAATGAAACCAAACAATTGATAACAGAGTGTTATCAAACTCTTAGCGCTAGTAAAGGCATAGAGGGAATCAAAGGAACTAGTTACTTAATCAAAATCAAACACTGTTTTTGCTAAAAAATGGATAGACTCAAAAATTATTATTCTAAGTTTGTTTTTGCGTATTGTATTTTTTAATTTATTATATGAGGTTTTGTTTTCATTGAATTTTAAAAGGTGTTTTTATTTTAATTAATATGGGTTATACGTTTGTTACACTAGTAAATTACTAAATAATATTCTCTGAGCTTTGTAAAAACGGGTGGTTTTACCATTTTGGGGGGTTTTCAACCGGGAGGGAAAAAAAAGAATAAAAAACGGGTGGTTTCCGGGAAAAACGGGTGATATGGTAACCCTAGGTATGAAACCTCTAGATGATGAATTTTATACCTATGTGTTATTAGAAGTATGTACAGTAGTGTCGATTTTCCGAACGTTCAGTTATCTGAACTGGCTTCTTTTAAGACATCTTTTAATTAGATGTCTGAAACATCTTTTAATTAATTCTTAAAAATAGCTTCTTAGCTGTATAATTATATTTTTTTCTCTTTGTACTATAGATTAATAAACAAAGATGCTTTTTGTACAAAAATGATTGATTTATTTTACATCCTTCCTTTTTACTGGTGAATTTTGATTCTCTGAACCACCCTACACAACATTATTTCGGAAAATGTATGTTCTACTGTAGATACATTTAAAAACTTAAGCACAAAGTCCTTGTGTAATTTTCTATTTATTTTTTCAGATAATTTACATACCACATCCTAGCCCAAGGAACCCATCTAGTTTTAAGAACTGGACAGAAACTGCTAAACAGATACTTGTTGAGCAAGGACTGTCTCATTACTTTCTACTCTGACAACCTTTCATAATGGAACTTCAGGTTAGTATTCTGTTCTTTAAGTCTAGTTAGTGGCGTAGCTATTGGGCCGCGGGCGGCGCAGGCTTGAGGGGGGCGCAACATTGGAGGAGAAAAAATAAGCAGAACTTTAAAAAGGGAGAAAGTGAAAAAAAAAATGATTAAAATATAATAGTGATACATATTAATAAAAAAAAAATAATAATAATAATTACATTAAAGGGTATTAAAAAGTATATAATTTCATCAAATATATTGTTTGTGTAAGTAAATTAAAAAAAAATCGTTCTAAGACTCCTTCATCTAATTTTCCTGAAGTATGTTAAAGCATTTATTTTGTTTCTTGCTTTATCCATTACTACAGCATCGGCTGAATGATCCTTTTCAAAGCTTAAATTATTAAAAATTCACTACGAATCTCAACAAAACTTTGGGTTTTGCAGGACATTAGACACTCAACAAAAAAGTTCCTTAAAACGTGGTTCCAGAGCAGTTTCGTTTTCGAGATATTTGCCAAAAATCAGTCCGAGTCAACTCAAACAACTTTCTCATATACGAGTTCATTATTACATAGCATATTTTTTCCAATTATTATTTTTCATGAGTACATTTAATTATTATTGAACATTTTATCAAAATTTATCATAAAAATATCTTCTATTGTCTCCTCGGCGGGGAATCGAACCCGGCTTTCTCAGGAACTAGTTTTTTCACGGGAAAACGGCTTATATCGTTAGATTCGTATTTAAATGAACTACGTTTTAGAATTTTTTAATAAAAATCGTCGGAACTGTTTACGGGATATATTTTTTTCACGGTTTTTCAGAGTTTGGGGGGTAGCGCCCCCAAATATGGAGCTAAAATTCATTTCATGATTAGCCTCGGGGTATGATTGTTCTGAACATGTATGCCAAATTTAGTCAAAATCGACCCAGTAGTTTAGGCTCCTGGCGTCTGCACAGAGAGGTATCAGACATTTATTAAAAACCACTTTTTTGGACTCAGGGGATCTCAAAACTTGTAAATCTATCAAAATCCCAAAATCGAATTTTCACGCCATCACAATACTTTTTCTTCATATGAGAGTTTCTTCATAAGTAAAATATAATTGTTGGACGTTATGTTTCAAATTCTTCAATACTCTGCTTCTCACCATAAAACACCTTGAAGAAAACCTTTACTTGTAGATAAAATAATTTTTTATTGACTGATATCAATCCTAGCACTGTACAACAAACCCCTGATTTTCAATAAAATGTCGAAATTCATTCATTTTGTCACTTTATCAGTCAATCCATTAAGGTGATCTCCATCAGCGCTCAATTTTAAAGGCTTTTGATGAAGAGAGCTAAAATTCGTGTAATTATACCCTCTACAAGATTTGCTTCAAGGAGTATTATGGAAAAAAGCGTAGGTATTTGAAAAAGCCCAAAAGTGATGTAATTGGCGAACCTCTCGAAAACGAAGCTGTTTAAGTCCATGTTTATAAGGACCTTTTTTGTTCAGCATCAAATTTCCTGTAAGAACCTGAAGTCGAAGTATTGTGGTTTCGTTCAGGGAAACCTTTTTTTTTGCATTGGTACGAGAATTGGTGCACATTCAATCCACCATCATTAAAAAACTACCTAATCCGTTGATTGATTAAAGTTTAATTATACCATTTGAAAGCTTATGAAAAGCAGAAGTATATCCTGATATCGCCACAGTTCCTCAATTGAGAGTAAGAGTAATTAGAAGTAGAAAGCTCAGGAATAATGTAGTCAAATATTGAAAAATCCAAATTTTCAAATGTAACAGGACTTGAAAAGATGCGTTGATAAATTGGAAATAAGTGAGGTAAACGAAAGGTTTTTTATACTCTTTAAAATTGTTCCTTAGCCTGATTTCCTCTATTTTATTTAGTTTTTGAGATGTTGGGAATTTTTTAAAAAGTTTTTGTGAAACACTTTATAGCCATGGTGCCCATAGGCAAAAAAGTCAATTACATATTCATACTCTCAAGAAAGAAATAAATCGATACCTCGTGAACTATATTGATTATGCTTACTCAAATTTTTTTTGGTGCATTTACCCATAGAAGTCCAGTTTCGTTATGACATTTTATCGCGGGTCACCCTGTGTTTTAGCTTTATTTAATTTTTGTTTAAGTATTAAGTCTAATCTTAAACTTAATGCTATATTTTAATATGTTATATTTTTAGCTAAATATATTATTTTACTCGTTCCTTTAATAAAACTTAGTTTTGTAATATTTTTGTGAAAGCATAATATTGATATTTTTGTTAGGTACGTGCTTGTTATGTGCTAATAAGTTCCTTAAAGAAATTGCAAAAATGAAACTTTTTCCCCTTCAATTATTATTATACTTACTTTTTTGAAGTCTATTACTAATATTTTAAAGAATTTCCTTAAAATAGCCTAAGCTACTTATTTGATTCTTATAAGTAAATGGATTAAGTAAAGGGCGTTTATTAAGGGGTGCATTTATTTATCTTGCGGGCGGGCGCTACCAGAGCTAGCTACGCCACTGAGTCTAGTCCACTTGAAGACCAAGTTAATTATATTACAGATAATAAAAAAAGGTTGTAATTTGTACCTGTATTTCCAAGCAAGATAAGACATTGTTTGAAACCAACAAATTTCCTTTTGACACCAGCACCTGACGAGTCTTTATATGAAATTTCACAAATTTCCGCCCGACGAAAGACCCTGGATTCAGTTCTGTTCAGTATTGCTTATTAAACCTATGGTTAAGGCTATCTAATCATAGGGGGCCTGGGTATCTTGTATGGGAGAGTGGTTGGCTCTCAATTAATCAGGCTAAGCAGCTTTGGGCATGGTCAGTAGACGGATGGGTGACTGCCCACCTCTGGTTATGATTTCCGAACCAGGCCCTTGCTCAATGTTGACCCACCATTGTTTAAATAAATAGAGAGCTTGTCAAAAGAGTTAAGCATTAGCAGGTTTTGGCCTGTAAAACTATGGTCAGACAATCTTACGTTGGTTTGATAAATATCAATCCCAGAGAAGTGGGGATATGGTTTAACGACCTACACTTCAGTCATGTGTGAAGGATTTGGTTGTCTTGTGTATCAATTTACGTAGTTGTTATAGCCAGAAATAATTACTTGTTTTATACGGGACTTTCATTATAACCAATAATCCTTGTAGCAAAGCAATTGTTTGAATGTAGTTTATTACTTTTGTCTAAATATATCTATCCTTTAGACTACAGTTTGCCTAAATCTCATAGTTGAAAGTTTAAGAGTATACTGATAATCTACTTTTAAGTTGTAACTTGTTCATTAACAAGTAATGTAAGTTGTTTTTTATTAGTTGTAACTTGGAATGTTTAAATATCAATGTTAATGCTCCTTGGACTAAAAATGCTTTCAACAAATCATTTTTTGTATTGTTAAAAATTGGAATTCTTCAAAGAAGTGCACATTCACTTTTTTGTTTTCCTATAAACGTCTGTCATGTTGTTTAGGATGAGAAGAAGTGGATGGATGAAGCTCTTAAGCTCGCTGAAAAGGCCTTATCACAGGGAGAAGTTCCTGTTGGATGTCTCTTCATCTCTGGATCCAGAGTACTTGCCACGTTAGTATTACAAACTGATGCTTTCATTGAATTAACCACTAAAGGTAGATATCTCGGGAGAGTTACCCCAAAGATGTTATTATTTAGTCTTTAAAGCTTTCTTACTATAAAAGAGATGTAAGAATAAGAGACATTTTTACTTCAGGATTTATATGGATCAGGCATTCTCAATGGGATTTTAATATTTCTAGCCTGGTTCAAAGGTGTCTGTTCATCTCCTTTTGAAGAAAAGGATTGTACGCTTCTAGAAGTTGTTACATTACTTCCTCTCTAACATTTTTACAAAGAAAGTATTACAAAGAAGTACATGGCTTTTGACGAAAGAGAGGTTCTAGATCTTCAGGAGGTGATTGAATAATAGGGGATGAGAGTTCTGACATTTCCCCTCTTGTGTTAGAATCATCTTCAAAGTTGTAAAGGGTTCTAATATTTTGCTTCTTGTGCTAGAATCAAAATGCTGCAAACCACATCCACTATGATGCAGTCACCACTTGAAGACCTAGAACTCCATTAAAAGAAAGTTAGTTACTAACTTAAAGGAAGTTTTTTTTTTTTTTTTAATTGTTTTATATTAACTTTTTATTTACAGTGGTAAGAACAGAGTTAATGAAACTAAGAATGCAACAAGGCATGCTGAGATAGAATGTATTGAGGAGATCATGTCTCAATGTAAAGAACAAGGATTGGACTGGAAACAAGTCTTCAGCACAGTGTCTGTAGTAGTGACAGTGGAGCCATGTATTATGTGTGCTGCTGCCTTACATGATCTGGCTGTAGCATCTATAGTCTACGGCTGCCCTAACGACAGGTAATGTTCATGCTTACAAATTAATAAAACATAACTTTAAAAAAAAACTAGTTGTGTAACTAGTTGTATATGTTATTTGTATATTTCTGAATTCCATTCCTTGGTCTTAAAGGTATAAATAAAAACTCAGTTTTAATTCTCATTTGCGATATTTCAACCCCACTTGGGCCATTATCAATCTTAAGAATTGTTCTTATAGCACATCCAAAAGTATCTCTTATGGTGGGTAAATTGTTCAGCAAAGTAATTTAAAAAATATTTAAAAAATTTTCTCCAAGAGAATCTGTCTTTTTTTGTGAGTTTATAAAATCAAAATGATGATGAGAATGAAAACTTAGTTTTTATTTATACCTGTAAGACCAAGGAATGGAATTCAGGATAATTTAATATAAAGATATTTCTATCGTCAATTTTTCTTTTCTTTTCCTTCAAATCAATAACTGTATTATATCTTAGTGCGAAGGCTTCTGCGGGTAGACTCATAATAAACATCTTGGTTTTCTGGTGAAATGAAGGGGTTGAAATCCGACGTTTTGTTTCCACTACTGGAAGCATCTTCAGGGGTGTGGTGCATCATGATGTTGACTCAAGCATCTTCTGTTAGCTTCGAGTCAACATCACGATGCACCACACCCCTGAAGATGCTTCCAGTAGTGGAAGCGAAATATCAAATATCGGATTTTTTTTAGACAACCCCTACGTGATGGGGGTTTCACCAGAAAACAAAGCTGTTTATTTGTATTATATCTATTTATATGATAAGTATGGAACATATTTTTTCACCTCTTATAATTTTATAATAGTAATTGACATTTTATAACAATTCCTTTTTACCAATTTAAAATTAATGACATTTGCAACTTAAATTATAGATTTTAAGAAGAATTTAAAATCTATAATATAAATTTTAAGAAGAGAATTACAAGGATGTATCTCATTAAATTAGTATCAACAATTTAATCAATTATTTATATCTAGGAAAGCATTTAAGTCTCCTAGACTCAGATCTGATTTCTGGTATTATTGCATTTTTTAACATCTATTTTTACTTAATTAATGGATTTTAATAAAAAAAAAAAATATATATATATATTTTTATTTTGACATGGTCAGTTGTCTAAAAAGTTATTTGAAAGACTTTTTGGGAACAGGTATGTAGCCTGTATCCAGTAAAAATTTAATATTACAATATCAGCCACTAAGGGTCTTGGTGCAGCCAAGCTGAACCATCATGCTAAGGACTACCTAGAAATAGGGATGATAACAGGTGGTTAGCAATGATGGAGGAATACCTGTTCCTCATTAAAAGCATGATCATGGCTAGTTGATAATAATTGACATTCAATTTTCAAGTTTTTGGTTGTACTCATACTACGGAAAGTTTAAATTTTAATTTAAATCAAATAATAATTATTATTATTATTAACACTGGGAGACAGACAGAGAAAAATAGACTCCAGCACTAGGACTTGAACCACGGGCCTCTACATTTCCAGTGTAGCGCTCTTTCCCACTAAGTTACGCAGGAGAATGATTTTCTCTGCCGTAACCGATAACTAGTCCCGAATCCAAGCTTTCAATATTTCTACAAGTTTAGCAAGTCAATATTTATGACATTAGAACTAGACCGAGAATTAACGCTTACAATTATAAAGTACTCAATTATTACCTGTACCTTGTACAATCACTTAAAACACCAACACATTTCCAGTGTAGCGCTCTTTCCAACATGTAGAGGCCCGTGGTTGAAGTCCCGGCTCTGGAGTTTATTTTTCTCTGTCTATCTCCCAGTGTTAATAATAATTATAATTTGATTTAAAATAATTGACAGTGGACCATCACTTTTTTTTCTTTAGTTTTTTTTTACCATTATCAATAATGTGTTGTTTTTTTTTTATGTATTTCACCTGCAGGTTTGGAGGATGTGGTTCTGTATTTGATGTAAGTAATGCCCATTGTAATAAGGTGAAGATATCTCGAGGTTTGGGTGCTGAGAGAGCAATGGAACTACTTAAAACCTTCTACCAAGGAACTAACCCTAATGCACCTCCGGATAAGGTCAAAACTAAAAATAAACAACCTGTACAGTCACCACCTTTAACTTAAGTTTACTCAAGCCCCGTTTCCATTACTACAAATTTGTCCCGTAACATGTTGCCGGCACAAGTGCCAGGAGTTTGTTGAATTGGAAACAGTCTGCAACATGTTGTGGGACAAATTTTAAGTAATGGAAACGAAGCCTAAAATATGTCCCACAACATGTGCCAGGGACATGTGTCTGGAACTTGTTAGAGTGGAAACAATAAATATCAATAAAATCATTTTCAACTTTCAATTACTTCTTAAGTAAGAGGTTTATGTCATTCTCTTTTAATTGTATTTAAAGGATGTAAGTGTATATATGTAGTATTTTTAACTTTTTTATATTATTGTAATGTTAAAAGAAAATATAATTAAATGTTTTATCAAATAATTAATTCTGTAGAAAATATTAATTATTTATTTCTTTTAAATCTTACAAACCATAGAATACCGGACTAATTTCTAAATTGTATGAATTATGAGGGCTTTTGCTTTTAATGTCTATTATTGATGGTATAATTTATAGGTATATTTCTACCTTCTTACTCAAGGAATACCCGGTATTTCTTTAATAACAGAGATCAGGAATAATTATGAATATGTTAGAGCATAAAAAATCTTTTTAACTTCTTTTTTTTTACCACTATCTGAAACTAAAGAAAACAACAGATTACATGAAAAATTAAAGTCTTATTCAGGATGCTTATTCAGGTGCTAAAGAAGAAATATCATAGTTTATTCTTAATAGACCTACTACAGGGAGTGATAGTATCATGAAAGAGAAGTAGTTCAATAATCCAACATCTTATCACAAACAGTTTTTTGTGTGAAGACGTTGTTTTGGTTTCTTTCATGCTGTTACATATAAGGAGAAAAAGCACAGTCAAGAATCTTGATAAATTAGATTTTTAAAAAATAAAATTTGAGAACAATACTGTAACTTGAACCTACTTCAAATTGAAACTGCCCTTTTTATTTAAATTTTTAACGCAAAAATTAGAGTACAGCTTAAAGTTGCAACATATATTTTAACAGTTAAGCTTCTTTTCCCAATTTTAAAATGTTAAAACCTAAAACAAGCATGAATTAAAATTACTAGAGTGGTACTGGCCACACAAGACAAACTCATAGTTATCTTCTCCCAGTTTAGGAAGACCTGGGTGTCCCAACTGTGTTGAACTATTAACGTTCCAATCTGATAGAAAACTGCAAGAGACTGGACGTCATCTCATTATTAGCCTTAGTCCTCAATTGATTACGGAAAACAGATGAGAGGGATCCCACTTTTTTGCTCCTTGAAGTGTCATTTTAGTCGGTCTTATTAATTTAATATTAATTTCCAAGTTGTCCATTGTCATGAATAGTATTGTATTTATATCCTCTTCTTCAATACTAAAATAATAAATTAATAAATAATTAATAACTTATCCGGCTTGGATAAGTTTGATATTTCCTGAAATAATTTTTTTTAAGAGCAATAACAATTTGGTTTCCTCCATAGATTCATATTATTGCACCTAATTATTTAATTTTTTAAATATATATGTATTTAAAAATGAAATTTGTAAAATCATACCAGTTCTAGTTGAGGAAACTGCTTCTTTGAAGTCAATCAATAGCAATATTTCTATTCCAGAATAACTGCATTACCTAAGCAGAGATTAGAAAACACAATTTATTTAAAAATTGTAAACACTTAAAATATAAAGTTTACCTACAATAAAACCTTTGATGACTTAGATCAGAGGGGGAAAGATGAAACTCCCCCACCTGAAACCTTGGTTGAAACACCGAACACGAGTGTGGTGTTGGAATCCCAGAGAGGCCAGACACGTTTCAGGCTAATTATCACATCGAGTAGGCGAATAAAGTGGCAGGATCCCTTGTCCTATAATAATAATAACCTAGTGTAGTTGTGATTGGGAGAAAATAAAGAGCAAAAAACTCATTTAATTCAAATTATGGATATTAAATTTAATGAAGTCAAAAAGTTTTTAATGTCCTAATCCTTAAGCAACATTTTACGGAAATATTTGGCTAGCAATAATATAAAATTTAAAATGCTCAACTAAAGACCACAAAGTTTGACAACTTTTGATTTAATCAATACGAATTTAATGAAATTGGATAAGTTTCTAGGGTTATAGTGTCCTTAAACTATACTAAATGAAAGGTAGCGATATCTGATAGTTGTTAGCACTAGAACTAGAAGGACGAACTAATTATTTGGGCCCTGATTACAAACCCCATATGGAGCTTAGCTACTTCACATAATATACTACTGAAACAAATACTGTGTAATCCATGGTGGGACACTTAAATCAGACTCTTGCCTTGATTAATAGATGGCCGAACAGAAGTTACAATTGGCTTTACAATCACGGCTACCCTGAACCCAGGAAGGTCTAATAGTTCGATCATGAGAAGAAAACAGATCAATAGAGATACCCTTACAAAAATGGCAAAAAGGTATGTAAGTTGGAGGAGAAAACAAGGAAAACTAAGACTACAAGGTTAAAAGATGACTTAAGCGGTAGGGCCCAAAACTGGGAAAAACAGGTAGTGCTTGTGAAGCAAGTCTTCTTTAGCCGTAATAATATCTATCTTGTAGGTAAGTAAATCAATTTCAAATTCAAGCTTTCCTTATTTATTTATTTTATTTTTATTTTTTTTTTTAAATATTTAACGTTTTAAACGTATTA
>KZ651062.1:316025-336562 GCA_001010745.2 Gerris buenoi
GGGTGAATTTTTTTTTTTTTTTTTTTTTAAAAAAAAAGTAATTTGATTGGATTATTACTTTTTGTATTATTTTTATATTTTTTTACCCACATTATATGAAAGATGTGGTGGTTAGAGGTGGCTAAGATAAAGAATATAGTTTTATTCGCACAATTAAGATCGTTGTGAGATCAAATCCAATCTTGATTAAAAAATGGTTATTTATAGTGCCTAATAATATTATAGAGGAATTAATGCAAGTAAGAAATAGCCTCTAAAACTGCGATTAGGAGAGCATTTTATTCCTAGTATGGAATGAATGATTTTAATAAGGCCCTGATTCTATTCTAAAAGGCTTTGGAAACAAAACTATTAAGTCAATTCACATAATTGCTGACCTACATGATAATAGGAAGCAAAGCCACTGATTCATAGCATGAGTCCCACATGGAGCGAATATTATATATATAATCATAAGTATGATTAAATCATATGAAAAAAAAATATATATATATTCATATCAAGTAGAAACTTTAAATCAATTTAAGCAAAAATCAATAATAATGATGGTTATAGGCATTATTTGTTGCTTAGATGTTGAGCCAAAAGTTTATATTTAGCAGGGTCTAGACAACATATAGAGCAAAGTTGTTTATACACTATAATCTGATCCAAACTGTAAAGATTTTTATAATCAGGGTCTAGAAGTAAGCTAAAACAAATTGTGTTTTGTTATAACCGTGTTGTTTATAACCTTCTATCTGATCCAAACCGTTTGAATTTTTATAAGGGTATAGAAAGTAAGCTACTTTAAATAGTGTGTTAGTTGTGTGTAACACACTCATACACAAACTTTTAGATTTATCATCAGAGTCTAGTCTAAAAAGCAATAGCGCAAATAAGTGGATCAAATTATTAAGATACACATTTAGATGTTAGATCTTAATATGTTAGAGATATTTAGCTTATTAAATTAATTTTAGGGGTTGTTCCCTTAACTCCGTATCTTAATCACTTGCCCCCAGCATAATTCCAGGAGATATAATGAGAGAGGAAATTTTATTTGTGATACTACTTGTCAGAAGAAGCCGGACTAGTAACCTTCCCCAGCTATCATATTAGTTTTATCAGGGATTGTTGATTTTTGCAAAAGAGTCCAAGGTAAAGGAATCTCCCCTACAATAGCTAACTGTTTTTCAATATCCCTTTTGATCTAGTAGTCAAAGACCTGATATAAACAAAAGGTTATTTGAAATAGAACAAAATAGAATGCTACGTAGTTACTTGGTTGGAAAGAGTAAAATTATACTTTAAAATATTTAATCAGAAACCTGAAGTTATTTTTATTATTATTTTAAAAAAATTATAAGTAGCAGCAAAGAGTGATAATACTTCATAAATCTATATAATTTCACAAGTCACTTATTAAACAATTTCTATCCTTCTACTTCTATAATTGACACTTCAACAACGGTAGGTATCATAATATGTCCATCATTATACTAAGTCCACCACAATTACAATTGTCCACCACATAAGATAAAATAAATAAAATAATAAAGTATGAATATTGACTGTAACCTTTAACCTTTAATACTTTATATATCGTAGTGGATCCTTCAGGGTATAGAAAAAAGCGAAGCGTTTACTACATTACATGTTCAGCAACGTTTTGGTCATTTTCAAGCCTAAACAGCAGAACTTATTTTATAAAAATCGTGTCACATTACATAAATTATCTATATTTACACCTGAAAGACAATAATAAAAAGAATTACCTTTTCAATTTTACACTTGAGATAGTTTTGTCATTAAATAATCAAAATAATAGTTCATACTAGATTTTAATTATTTAATTATAACACTATCAAGTACTCAAGTGTAAAATTGCAAAGGTAATTCTTTTTATTATTGTCCCCTGGTGTAAATGTAGTTAATTTATTGTGACACGATTTTATTTAATAAAATAAGTTCTGCTTTTTTAAGCTTGAAAATGGCTGGTAAGGCCGAACACATCATGTAGTAACTTAGCTTTTTTCTATACCCTGAAGGATCCATTATGATATATAAAATAACAACTTTAGATAGACGATAGGAGTTAATAGTCTGTGCAGAACCATTGAAATCGTCAATATATTATAGAATGTATTAACATCACTAAATGACATAAACCTTAGGCCCTCCGTAAGCGGAGCAACTCAAAACAAACTCAACTGGAAACTCGAGTCATTTTTGAGTTGACAGTATGNGGTAATTCTCAAGCTGATTGACTAGAAGTTATATTACATTATACTGGTTATAATCTTGAATATTTTAATCAGAATCTTTCCGATTCTCGACATTTAATAAGTATGTTTTTTTAAAAAAAAAAAAAAAAAACAACTTTAAAATTAAACACCTTTTAATTTGTACATTTAAATTTATTTTTGATGGATGTTAAAGGTGTTCTCATACACCTTAACATCAAAAACAAATTTAGTTATTTTTTTCTCTACTTTTATCATTACAAACTTTTGTATTTGACTTTTCTATTACAACTAATTCATTATAAAGACTATCGTGAACTACTTCAGAATTGAAAACCACAAGGAACAACTTCTAATTTATTAATAGAAGAATCATGGGTCTCATATTGTTCTTAAACGTAATGTAAACCCTCCTTCATCAAATTTATTTATCCTAACTCTATTACCTATGTAAGTGTCATTGATACAAAATTAAATAAGTAGGTACATTATTTTACGAGATGTAACGTTTTCTTCAATTCCTTATAACCTCCACCCCTGTGTCATTCCAATATTTGACCTTAATTCAACAAAATAAACCTTAGGCCCTCCGTAAGCGGAGCAACTCAAAACAAACTCAACTGGAAACTCGAGTCATTTTTGAGTTGACAGTAAGCAAACAAGTTTGTAATGAGTTGCTCCGTGTATGGTATCCCATTCAATTACACAGGTTGAAACTCATAGTCAACTGGTAGGTGATTTGAGTTTGTAATCAGTTTGTTTTGAGTTCCTCCGTGTGCGGAGGGCCTTACCCTTGTTTAATAAAATTTACTTTTGGGAATCAATTAGCAGCACTCGTATAAAAAAGTCATAGAAATTACCCATCATGTATTAAACCTCTGTTCAAACTGACCATAAAAAAAATAAAAGGTTAGAAAACTTTTTAAAATTCATTAAAAACATGAGACAAAATTAAAAAATATGCAATCAATATATATTATAATTATCCTTATAAATCTTATAAGTATCACTAATAAATATATAATTTATAAAAACTTAATGAGTCTTAATTTACATTTTTTTCAAAATTCACATTTGTTACAAAATAAAAAACAATATATTATTTTTTATTTCACAAAGAGAAGTTTTAATAGAAAAGAAGTTTATGTGAAACACTACATCTATCACTCAATATATGTTTTTTCTCTTACATTTTAAGTTTGAAACCTGCACTTATTCTTATTAATTTATTTTTTTATCACAATATTATTTTCAAATTATCATTATTAAAAATTATATTCAGGTACAAAACAAGAAGCATCATTAAATCAATTTTAATTAAATTAAAATACATTTTTTTCTTTTCAATTAATCTAATATATAATACTGAATAAAATGCCAAGAATAAGTTAGACCAATTTACAAACGTTTTATACAAACGGGTTTAGACGTCTTAAATTTATTAGTTCCAAATCAAAAATTCAAAAAAATTTTAATATGGAACTGATTATGATTTTAAAATCAAAAAATTCTTTGAAGAAATAATTCCAGGAGATATAATGAGAGAGGAAATTTTATTTGTGATACTACTTGTCAGAAGAAGCCGGACTAGTAACCTTCCCCAGCTATCATATTAGTTTTATCAGGGATTGTTGATTTTTGCAANAAATTGTTTTTCACCAATTAACAGCAACTAACTACTAAATATTTTCAATGCATTAATAGGTAGAGAATATTCTTTTTTTTTTTTAAAAAAAATTAAAAACAGATGTATTCTGTTCCTTAAGCTGGGTTAACACGGGTAGAGTAAACAGGAGAGTAGAGTGCACTCTACCAATTTACTAGCTACTCTACTCTCTTGTTTACTCTACCCGTGCAAACCCGGCTTTAGATTGTGTACTCCACTTTATGTATCTTTTTAACAATTAGAATTGTTTTGTAATTATAAAATAACACAATTATTGTATGGTGTATTTCTTCTTGAATAATGTTGATTGAAAATTTTTAAACGGTTTTAATTAATAATTTAATGATGTGGATTCAAAAACGATGAATGGAACTGTGCCAGAAAACAACATATAAAAAAATATATGAATTACTACACGTAAGATTTTAAAAAAAACCTAGTGTTTTTAATGCAACTGTTATTTGGTTATGTTAACTCTTAAATCACCGGGAAGTCTAAAATATTAAACCATTTAATACTGTAAATATACCTCTTCTAACCAAACTTAATAAGATTTGATGTCGTTAACCATTGAATCAGGATTATTTCAAATCTTTGAAACTTCTAATAAAATTTATTTTTCAATATTTGGAGTTGAAGTATTATCATTATTAAAGCTTTGTAATCTTTGGTAATAATTAAATAAAAAATAGCTGAAGTATAATAACATAGTAATAAATATATTTATTTATGTTTAAATATTTTTTTTTTCCAAGTATGTGATGTATTTTTTTTTTAGAGTTGTTTTATTTGGTTCTTGTTTGAATTAGTTGTGATTTTTCCTCTACTTAATTAAGAGTGTTTTATTTTCTCATTAGAGGGAATAATGGGTAAGACCCACTGTTGTGATCTGTAATTATCACATGTGTTTGCCCACTGATAACTAATCCGGTGGGAACATTATGAATTTGAAATTTTTTAATCATTCATACATGATACCTTTTTACCAGATTGTTTTACTCTATCTAATAGTTAGACTATAAGATAGAACTGTTTAATATGAAATTATTTTTTCAAAAGCAACGTTTATGATATTGACTTTTTCCTATCTTGGAGCCTAAGGCTGCATACTATCATAGATCTTAACATTGAAGGAGTTAATACAGTCCACAAACCCACAGATTAACCTGTATACTGCCATCCCACATTAGGAAAACGCACCCTGGCGGTAAAACCACTCTTACCTAGCAGCCTATACACAGAGCCTAAGAGTATTCCCAGAGAAAAATAAGGTTTTTTTGTGCGATTAGAATGACAAACCAAACATGTAGCCAAAGATTGACCCTTATCATGTTGCCTAAGAATACATTTTATCACGAAACAGCCTAAGAGTGGATTATCTTAAAATATCCAGGTGGTAAAAAAGAGCATATTATCAAAGAGCCTAAGAGTCAACCCAAGTATCTAAGTCTCCGTCTTATCCTACAATCTAAGATTACATCCTTATCTTGATGTCTAAGACTGCACATTGTGATGTTAAGTGTCTTCAAGTTTTATACTATCTTAGCTAAACTGTTTCTAGGTGATAAAGCTACATCTTATCATGATATAACCTATAACTGTACATTACAGCAAAGCCTAAGATTAAACTGTTTCAAGTAGGCTTAAGATTCACCCCATTCAGAAGACTATGATTACTTTATAACCTACAACCTACGATTCCATACTATTCTGGATGCAAAGACCACACCTTTTTTAATACCTAACCTAAAAGTACTATAATACAGCCTGATCCTAAAAGGTCCTAAGACCTAAAAAATTTTACTTAATACTGCAGCCTGAGACTCCACCTTGCTCGGAATCTTATGATCCCACGGGGCAAAAAAATCTCATTTCATAAGTGAACATAAAGACACAAGCTGTTTTTTGTTTTTTTGTTATGCGAGTGTAGCATATTATATTTTGTATATAAAATTTTTCCAACAAACTCGTTTGCTAATAAGTCATACAAGCTTTGTCAGTAATGGATTTGAAAAAATAAAATAATTTTTGTCGCAAATGCTCACTCCCACTATCTTATCAGGGAAGACTGTTTAAATGGCAAACGCCTATTTATTTAACAAAGGTTCACTCATCTTTTCTAAAATTTGAATAAAAAATCACATAATAGTGATATTGCACTAAGGCATTACATGCCTGCCTGTCATAGAAGTTTCCGATATAAGTATATATTGCTGTTATCATTCATTTTAGTTAAATATTTGTATATATATATAAAAAAAAACTAATTTGAGTAATAAGTTATAAAACGGAGACTAGTTTAAAGGGAATTGTTAAGACAAAATAAGATCGATTTAATTTAATTTCCTCTTTTTTGCGTATTTGGGGGTCAGGGGAATTTGAACAAGTAAAATTGTCAACGAAAAAATAAATAATTGTTCCACAAATATCTGTTTTTAAAGTTTATTATATCAATAACTTGAGAATAAAGTTCAAAAAAATATATTTATTACCTACTGACTTGCAATGAATTAGAAAAAATTAAATTATTACTATCATCATCAATAAACTATAGACAACTTATTCCATAAATAAAGCTTATAATATAATCATAAACAAACACTAGATAACAATTCTCTTTTATCTAACTGCATTTATAAACAAAAAATTAATAATTATAAATAAATTATAATACAAAAATAATAATTTTATACAAATAATCATAATATAAAATAATATGGTCAAAAGCAACTATATCCTTGGCAATATCTTGTTTTTCATATATTATACTTAAATTATTAAAAAAAAGATGAAGAAAATAAATAAATAAATTAAATCCAATGGATAAAACGAGATCATTCCATTGTGACAATAAATTAAAATTATTATTTTTTCTTTTTTTTCATAATCAATCAAATATTGCATACAAAATTACAATATTGTTAAAGAAAATAAATACAGATCCAATAAAAATAAATAAAATAAAATAACTGCATGAAAAAGTGTTCAATAAAAATAACAAAGTACAACATTCGCGTCAAACAATTAAGAGAATAATAACAAAAATATGAAATACATTCATAAATCAAAGAAAAATAAAAAAAATAACAAATACAGATAATTTTTATGTCGGTTAATTTCAGCAATGATGCTTCTCGTATATTGTCTAAGTGCCATTGAGTTAGATATAATGAAATTTTAGTTTTTTGCTATATTATTGATTTTAGTTTAGTTTTAATAATAATAATGAGGTTTTTAATGAAAAAAAAAAAATATAGTTATGAATAAATCAACTAATGAAAAAAAAAAAAAAAAAATCAATATTGGTTATTTTTATCTGGCATGTACATGCTTTGATAAAAGTGAATTTATGAAGGAAGATTGATCGATGAAAGTTTGCCATTTAATATAGGTGAAATAATCGATCTTCGGATGTGGCATCACTCGTCAAGTGTAGTCTTTTGTTCAAAAAACTACCAAGATAGTTTTTTAAACAAAAAAAATGTCTTGACAAACGATGCTTATAATCAAAGATTGACAAATTGCAATTACTTATTTAAAATGGTAAACTGTATTAGCCGATCATCCAACATGGTGTCAAATGACAAGTTATTTATTTAAATAAATTAAAAAATGATAAACAAATAAATAATTTAGCTTTTTTTATAATTGGTCAAATTGCAGTAAGTTATGAAGTGCAATCGGCTGATCAATACGGTGTATCACCGACAAGTAAATTCTTTCACCGAACTAACTATAGTGAAGTTATACCAACGAAAATAAATACTATAAAATATGATAACACATAGTATATTTGTATTAATTAAACAGAAAAAAATGATGTTTTTAAAATTATATTTAGTCATGCACTAAACCATTTATGGGTGCACACCCTTTTTATATTTGGCCACAAACATAACCTATTATTCATATTTCTATATTTAGCCATAAACATAATTTATTGCTTATATTTTCCACAAGTCAAATAATAATAAATTTAACACATATTCTAGTTTTTATAGGCTTAAGTTACAATTTTTAAAACAAGTCAGAATTTAAACAGATGTTTGGAATTGTTTAAATGTGACCTTGAAATAAAGCCATCTAATTGGTTTATATCAATGGTACGGCATAATAGATTTATAAGGACATTTTTTTAAAAAAAATAAAATTTATTACTATACATAATATTGTATTTGGATATTAAGCAAAAACAATTGATACCAAAATATTTAAATCAATAGATTAAGGTAACACGTTATTAATGATTTGTAAGATAAAATAAATAAATTTTTAAACTATATAACATTAGATTTAGTGCGATATCTATAAAATTTAAGAAATTGCAATATGACCGCTTCATGCCAAACCACTGATAATTTATTATCTAAAAAAATGTAAAGTTATATTATTAGTACATCACTTTGTTGAAAATTTATCGATATAAATAAGACAATTTATATTGTATGGAATCTCTTCGGAGGCACTTAGACAATGCAAAGAGTAAATATTATTACATTAAATTAAGGGCAAGTTTCAAGAATATATACAGATATTTGTTTAGAAGTAACTTATATTTACGAATAACCTATATGTACAAAATGATTGGGGAAGCGTATGAGACAGCATTACCTCCTGAGAGGTGGAATTTTATAATTAGGTAACGTTGTCCGTCTCCATTAACGGCGTTAACGCAGAGTCTCCGTTGACAAGGGACTGCGGCCTGTCGGTTTCCGAGTCGCTCGTACTACTGCAGGAAGTCGAACTGGAACTGTCGCTCTCGGAATCCTCCGAGGAGCCGGAAGATCTGCTCCTGCTCCGTTGCCGTCTCAGCTGCTCGTTCTCTCTGAGTAACGTCCTGTTGGCTACCACGAGTTTGGATATCTCCTCCTGAAAGAAGGCGACTTTGTCGCTTAGAGAGGTACTGTCCGTCTTAGTCTGGCTCAAAGCTTCCAGTTTCTTCTGGGTCATGTCCATCCTCTCTTCTAGAGAGAGTATGTGCTGTATGAGTTCGGTTTTGCTGAGGGTGGCTAACGTCTCGACGTGCAGATCTTTGTAAGTGTTGGAGAACTCCTTGGTCAGGAATTCTTCCTCGTCTTCGGGGGAGGAATAATAAAAGTCGTCGTCGGACTCGACGCTGGTGAAGCTCGAGTCCCTGGCACGGCCCCTCTGCGGCGACTTCTGTACTTGCTGTACATTGTCGCCGTTGATCCTGTTAGCCGCGGCCAGGAGGTCCACGTCTAGGTCTTTCAAGTCGTTATGGTCCTCTATAAGGAACCTGTTGGAATTATAGGGGGCTTCGGGTTGTTTGTACCTCCTCTTATTACTTATGTACCTTATTATTTTCCTACCTTTGTTCTCGGAGGAGGTCGCCTTGCCGTAGGGAACTTTCCGTTTGGTTTTGCGTCTTCTCTTCTTGGGTCGGTCGGCCAGCTGATCGTCTCGAGGGGAGGAGTTGGGCAACTCTCCGCCGGGAGCAGCACTGCCGTCGCACTCGGAGTCCTTGCGACATCTTGCCACCTCGGCCGCCATACCACACGCCGTATCACCACTCGGATTCTCCGTCATTATCGTCATGTATGTACTAATCGGACACGGTCAACCCGATATTTTAATCATAAAAATAGATTTTAAAACTAAAAACGGACCACTTACCGGAGCACAGAAAAAAAAACGTTCGATAAATATGCAGAAAGGTAGAAGGGGACGTAGAGTCGAAGTTAACGGTCGCACTACTCTCGTAGCAATGTTAGGAATACTTGGGTAAGAGACCGCTGCTAAATGAGGTGCGCTAGTGTCGCTCCCCTCCCCACCCCCTTCCCTCCCTAATTCATTAGAATATTAGGCCCCCGTGGTTTGATGTTTTACTGCCTTTCCAGCTATCGCTCATCTGGCCGTCCTGTTTATTTATAATAGTAACTCGACACAATCTATACACTTGTCTCAGCTTCATTTTTTTATTTGCCACTATAAAAATTACAAATATTTACTTGTTTGAACAAATGTCTTCTGATATATCTAATTAACCAGATAAAAAGTTCCCTATTATTCGAAACTAACAATTTATTAGTCGTTGAGGGGGGGGGGGAGAGAGGGACAATATAATTTATTTTCTCTGACGTTAACAACAAACCCGGAGGAAACGAAAATTCGAATTCTACTACAAATATTTAAACAATTGAAAAGCAGGCCGACAGAAATAAATCAACAGCAAATATGACGTAAACAAGGAGGCATGGTATCACCTAAACGCAGCTCCAAAAACAATAATCTACTCGGACTTTACAATTGATTTTATTCGCTAGTTTCCCTATTACATACCCACAATCCTTTAATTACATGCAATTTCTCATAGAACATCCTTTTTCTTTTTTCAATCTATGTAACATTTAAAAGGCCGAATGATTTAACCAAATATTGTGTTTAAGAGAACGCTTGACGAATCAGTGTGGATCTTTCACTTTATAAACTAACTTAACTGACTAAACTAACCTTAACTTAAACTAACTAACTTTATAACTTTTTAAAAATCTCTTGATTTCTCTTCTTTTTTTAGAGAAAAATAATGTTAGAAAAATAAGTAGTTGTTATGAAAGATTCAAAACAAGTGGATCAGTATTACCATGGTCACAATGAGTAAACATTTAAAGAAAACACTTCCCTTGTTTGTTTACTTTATCCACTTCTCTCACTTTTATTTATTCTATAATTATTTTCAAAAAATTAACTATGAAATTAAGTGATATGTAATATATAATAAAAATATAAAAAATAACTTAAATATATATATTACACGTAAATATATCTCTTTATAATCGATATTGATTCAAATGTTATTATTATTTTATTCGTAATTTTGATAAAACTATCTTAACACAAAATCCCTTTATCAGATAAGAAACTTGCGACGATTTGAATCAATAAGGTGGATTGATTCAAATTGTCCACCTTAACAATCAGTTAAGGTGGACTTGGACTTCCTCAGAGGTATATTTTTATTGATATTGTCCCCGATGACTTTGGTACGCCACGCTCACATTTTCTCACTAACAGACTTGGAAAAAGACTCATGAAAAATCAAATTAAAGTTATTAGTTACGGGAGAGCGTCTATGGAGGTCATTTTAACATATTTGTGTATTACGGCACTTTTTTTAGATTGTTACTTCCTTATAAAAAAAACAGAGGGGAGTAACAATCTAAAGAAGCTGTACGGAATGTTCTTCTGTAGACTACTACTCCCCTTATCACAGAAGTGGTATATTTCATTGTCCCACAGTACATTAGACTAAAAATCCCTTTTTCTTAATAGTTAAAATCAAAGTCATTTATATTCTTAAAAAAAAAAAAATAAACAAAAAAATAAAATGTGTGAGGCTCTCACGCATTAGAAGTGAAACTTAAGTCTAGAATGCATTGCTCTCTTTCATTTTTTGACGGATTCATCATTTCAAGATTAAGAAATGGTTACGGGAAATTTAATTGAAAAAAATAAATAAATAAATAAAATATTGGTACGGTAAGGCAACCACATTTATTCCAATAAAAAAATTTTGTTTTTTTTTAATTTGCTGGTCTTTNTCTCTTACTTTACTGACAATATTTTCATTTGATGTTTCTTCAATCCCATGTACAATAATGTTCTTTCTACGAACTTCTCTTTCCAGTGCACTTATTCTTTCTTTATTCTCTGCTATAAATGTTATATACACATATATAAACATTCTTTATTTTTTTTCAATTAAATTTCCCACAACCATTTCTGTCAATCTTGAAATAATAAATTCGTCAAAAAATGAAAGAGAGCAATGCATTCTAGAACTCAAGTTTCACTTATAATGCGTGAGAGCCTCACTCATATTTTTTTATTTCAACTTCAGGTATAACACCCATAATTGAAAAGTACACAAAATTTTATAATAATTATTATCATTTTACTAATTTACTTAAGTGATATTAGATATTAATTAAATATTATAATATCAATCGGTGTCAGGCGTCTGCGCAAACCACAAACAGACTTCATTGGATCGAGAAGACCTTGAAAGATTGTAAATTTGTTAAAAATCGATAATATAATATATAGTGACATGAAAATAGCATATTATTTATAGTACATATTACTATATAATACATATATAAAAATTACGTTTGTTATGGAAAGTGAATTTTTGTAGTTTTAAAGATAAAAATTTACCACTTATATTTTTTACCATTTCCTTTACATTTATAAACCGGGGGTCGGCAACTTTATAAATCAATTTGATGTTTTCATCGGTTTAAAACATATTATCTGGACTTTCTAGGATTCGATACTCACTAGGTAATTGGATTGTAGATTGTACCATGGTTTTTTGGATTCTAGTATGTTGCGAGTATACCAAACCCCTCAGCTAGACCGATCCCTCCATACTTATTACTAAGGTAAAATAATATCTTTTGAGAATACCCTCCTATCTTCAGGAATGTTTTCAATAGCATTTCTAAGGGATCTGGTGATGCGCACCCTCCTAATAGTTTATGAGCTGAGGAACATATTGATTTGTGTCCTCTTGATGTTTCGAATATCAGAACTATAAGAAAACACTATATAATATTCTCGAGGGCCTTGTTTTCAGAATTTCAAATATTCTAGGATATTTGATACATTTTCAACTCTAGGATCACAGGCTCAATTTCCTTATTTTATAATTGGTAACTAAGATATTCATGGCTTTATTATCTAGTATGATAATTTATTATTAAACTTTAGTAAAATTCAATATAAATAGTTCGGTTTGCAAAAATAGAAACAAATATCTAATTGAACCGTCCGTGCGGTTAGTGGGGGTTACAGATATACCCACCACTGCAATCTCCTTCCCAATCCATGCAGGGGGCTACAGATTTAATAAAAATTGTTTTTTTCTGTTAAATAAAAATATTCCATAATTTACTAATCGTACAAAAATACTTAAGTGAGGAATGTATTAATTAATTAATCTATTTGATTTAATATTATTATAAAAATTAAATTAATAATGATTTATTAATTATTGTAATTCACCCTATTGTTTTAAAACATTATGAGAGGTCAGTATATTATTCTTACATCGCCGTCGATATTATATGTACCTAATTCTGTTACATTTTTTTTTGAAAAAAAAATGTTTTAGAAACAAAATAAATTATAAATAACAATTACATTAAAAAAGTTTTAATTTATTGTTTTATTTTAATTATCTAAAATAAATTATCTAAGGATAATAGTTACATCCTCGCTTTTACTTCGTTAGGCTAGCCGCACACTGGCGATTTTTGCCAAGCAACTTTTAATCACCGAAAATAGAACACGTGATATCTTATGGTGGCCCGCACACGGGCGACTAAATAGTTGCGGCGATTTAAAAATTCCAACCTGTCCTATTCGTTGGGCGAGTCAACTGTTGCCCTTTGGAATAAAACATACAGGTTTAGACGTGTCCCCCGCACACGGGCGATTAAAAGTTGCTCTCTCAAAGCACAGTTGACGATTTCTTCACGTAGTTACTGCTAATATTTCCTCTGGTCATACTGCCGTTCGTAAATTAGTATCCTGATATGAAATACGAGGCCCTTCCAGCAACAAAAGATTCTCAAAACTTTCCTAGCACATGCTAAAATATAATTATTACATTTTTTTTGTAACATTTTTAGGGATTCGAGATAATTCTAGAAACCCTTGTGCTTTTAGTAGTTCTTGCGTCCCTTTTGGTTTTGTCGCATCATAGAATATACAACCGTCCTACTGAAGCTGCAGTTTTGAACTTTGGTATTCAAATATGTATTTTCAATAATGACGACCATTTTACCCCCGAAAAAAATTAAAACAAAACGCAAAAAAAAAAAAAATAAATAAATAAATATTACACTACCACATTATGAGTGGTCCTTAAAATAAAGCATACTACTTAAATATAAATTGTAACTCTGTAGTTCAATAATATTTCCGCGATTTTATATAAAAAAGTCAAATCTTAGAAATTTTAGGGGGCCGTAAATATTCAACCCAAAAGTTTTATTTTTCGAAAATTTGAAGTTGGGTATAATTTCAATAAGTATTGAAATTTGGTTCACAAATATATATCGCGTTTCCAAAATGGCGGCAATTTTACCCCTAAAAGAACCAAATAAGTGCATACCGATAAAATCCATTTTGAAACTGATCAACTATTTAAGGACAGTGAGCGCTTAGAGGAGTAGCAGGCAACTGCCAGGCGACTAATTATTTAATCACCGAGATTAAAAGTTGCCCAGTGTGTGGCTAGCCTATAAAAGAGTTATATGTAAGTTGTTTCATGTTTCATTTCTTGATAAGATAAGATTTCTTGATAAGATTCATTGATAAGATTCTATTATCATGTGCCTAACGCTTACGATTCTTCTAGTTTTTTTATTTGGATCGTTTAGCTTAAAAATGTGAAGGTTTTCTCGTGTCTCAATATGCAAATTTTGGTGATTAAATTCCAAATTGATTGGCTCTCTTTTATTTAAATTTCTCTTGACTGTGCCTCAAAATTCATCATACCTAAATTGCTTTTGGGGCTCTCTAACAATATTTCTCCTAAATTTAGGGATAGACAACTATATACAAACGGTAAAATAGTACTGCGATGTGCTGAGAAGGAAGGTTCAGCGTGGTGAAGTACTAAATAATGCGTTCATTAATCACCACACCACTGATAAATAATCAGGTTTTGCAGAGCGACAGCTCTGATTTGTAACTCGGACGATCATCATCTATAAACATAAAATTAAAGTTTTGTCTGTAAATGGATCAGAAATGGAAAATTGTTGGATACTTATTCATTTTATAACTTTTCGAAAACCAAAACAGGCCTTAACATTTTTCCTTTCTGGTCCGACTTTATATGCACAAAACTGTCTGAACGAAATCCATTTATGAACTGTTGTGAGAGAAATATGTAACAGCAACTGTGCGATTAAATAAAAAACTTTTTATTTTTTGTCAAAAACACGGTTTTAAAATTTTCATAACAATTAATACGTTTCCAGTTTCCATGAACTTTCAAAACTGCTTTGAAAACTGTTTTTGTTTCAAATCGAAAGTGTTTCCACGAGGTGTTTCCAAAACAGTTTTCACAACATTTTTGATAACTATAAACTCCCAGCCTAGTTATAGTTAAGTCAGGTTATCATATCTCCTCTTATCATACCAACTGCACTTGTCTCAATTTTGTTTTCCATAGTATTTTTTCAAAAACAGTTTCACTACAAAACCACAAATATGCTGTTGTGACCTTGAACTCAAAACGTTTTGAAAGCACCGTTTTCATGGGGTTTTAAATACCTAAACAGTTTTTAAAACTATTTTGAAAACTAATGAAAACGTAGTAAATATTGATTTTACACATCAAAACAAAATGTTTTTATTTACGATTGATACGAAATATAAACACTTTATCTCTATTTAGATGCGTAGAAAGTAATTCTTTTCTTAGTAGTATTCATTGCGCATTCGCGAAGAATTCTTCATCTTATCGCACGATTAGCGTGTTTGTTTACATTTAACAACTAATTTGCTGTTTGTTTTATTAAAGTAACTGTTTTCTTTTCTGAATTTATTATTAAAATCCAACAATCGTTGATAAAGTACGGTACGCAACTCGTGCGAAAACTGCATTTTGCTCTGCTCTTGTCGTTTTACTACCTGCGCCTGCGAAATGCACCTTTTGTACTAGACTCTTAATATACTATTTCAAACTTCTATTTTTTACAAGCTTTTGGAATGTATGTATGTATCTTCGAGTTCGGATCAAACCTTGGAATTGAATTTTAAAGAGTTATCCTCAACTGATTGAATTGAAATTTTGCATACACGTTTAGTTTGGATGACAATGCATGGTTAGCTAAGTGACGTCATTCCAAATCCAGTATGGCGGACAGCAATAGATGGCGGACTAGCGGATTTTTTAAGCACGCCTATGCTATGGGTATATCAAATGGAAGGGTTTGCTGAGAAGAATAAGAATAGAAGCTTGTTTTTAAAAATGGGTTTTAAATAAAATGTGTATAACTTGCTTGTTTACATATGCACTGTTAATATACTATTGTTATTTGAATACTATTTACTTTGTCATGGGTTTTTCGTACCAATTTGATGGCATTTACTTTTGTCTATTTTTGACTATGAATGCTTTTGAGACGTATTCTTCTGGATAATCGATAATCATAATGCTTCCGTTAACCTCGGTAAGCTGGGAAGCGAAAATCCTTCATAGAAATCCGTTTCAGATATCAGTAAATAATATTAGATACTAAATAATGTACCTAAACGTCCGATTTTGATGAAATTTAGATGGTTTGTTAAAATTTGCCCACAAATGGTCTAACAATAATTTCAACCAGCGCACATTTAAAATTGAATACAAAAAATAAATGTGATCTGTTGGCCTCCCTGAGCTTTGCTTCAGAGAGGTCTCAGCTCAGCTCCTTCAAGGTGTAATGTAAGATGTAAATCAACCTTTATCTCTAAGTTGTAGTTAATAGTTATTCTAATCTAATTGTCGTTAGGAATATCCTATATCCTCATTGTTTTTAGTAGAACACAAACTTTTAATTTAAAGTTTGTGGGAAGAGAAATAAATAAATAAACCAACATATTTTAAATATGTATAGCATTTTAACGATAAATAAAGTGAATGCATTTTCGTCTATTCAATCCTATAATTATCATGTGGATTAAGCAAAGAGGGGGTCTACAATAATTATATAGTGTAGGCAACCACACATAAAGCATTTATTTTAAGGTAGATACATAAAATGAACATGTCCTATATAAGGAGTAATACATTTTAATTATACATGATTTTATTCCGGGGCTACAAGCATACAACTACAAGGGCTATAAAACACCTGGCTATCCATTCAACAATATCCAGGTGTATGTTCAAATTATTCGCTTAATAAAAACAAAAATTAAATTAAATACATTTGCTTGACACGTTTTTTGTTCATTAACAATTTAATATAGCTAATAATAAAACCGGTATTTTTTGTACAGATTTTAATACGATATTTAAACCTCTGTTCTAACTTCTGCATTTACTTTTTCTCTTTCATATTTAATTTCTTCTCGTTTCCGTCGTATGGTTAGCACAATTATTTAGATAGTGCTTTGTTCAATAAAATTAGTTACTTTTCACAAAGAGTTGTCTTTTTTTATTCGTAATTGTTTAAATGTATGTTAAACTTCATTTTAACATACAGGGGGGAGGGCACGTGCCCGCTGCCCCCCTGGATACCCCACTGATTCTCATTCATGTTTTAATAACATTTATAACAATTAACCAATAAGACATTATGTAAGATTGTCATCAAAAGTTGCTTCCGATCTTAACCCGACCCTTCAGATCAATTTCAGTTTTAGTACATTGCTCTGAAATTTAAAATAAATTTGTCTTCACTTACAAACACTTAATACTTTTACTTTTTTTATAAATAAAAAATAAATATGTAGTGGTATAAAAGATACAAACACCGTGACAACAACAACAAAGGTTCTTCAAATAAATTATACTCGACAAAAACATTATCTTAGGTAGTTCATTTTTACAGTACTATAAACTATAATACTATAATACAGTAATAGATAAATATAAATTTATCATTATGAACTTACCTTACATACATCAATTAATGTAAATTGCAACTTAATACAATAAATTGTACTTATATGTAGATTTAAAAAATCCCCCCCAATTTTTTTTTTAATGGCGCTCTCTGCGCCATGAATCCCCCCTTTGAGCACCCCTGAATACATATTACATATTGATAAGTAAGTCATGAACGTGAGTACGGGCTAAAGCTGAACATCAGACTACGACTTCAACACAACCTTTGTTAACAATATATATATAAAAGAGTGTGTTCACTATTACAACACTAATTTATTTCATTGCTCTTCTGATAGTTTGTGGACATTATTCTCTTTAAATTTATTTAGTTATTTGTTATTTACAATTTACTATTTACATTATACAGGGCTGTTTTTTTAAATAGGCGCTTGATTTTCACCTAAAATAATAGATTGTACACTGTAACTATAGTAATCAGTAAATTGTATTTGGCTAAACTGAAGAATACGGTGCGGTGTGCGGTCGAGAATCACTTGGCGGCACAATTATGCTTTATATGTACACTTGAGAGATTATATCCCTTTATCAAAAATTACATTTGCATTATACATTTTAGAGATTACATAATATGTATGATTTGTACATAGGAGAGTTGATATCCCTTTGTCAAAATAATAAATTCAAGTAAAGCCCGCGCACTTTTCTAACCCCTTACCCAAACCACACCGTATTCTTGAGTTATACCTATACCTTGTATTTTGTCTAAAAAATAATCTGGCTGTGGTAGCAAATCGGTCTATTATGTCAAACAGTATTTGATACTCCTAAAAGTTATCAGAAAACTAAAATAAGAAGTAAAATTTCTAATGTTGGATATAAGCGCTTATGCTAATTAGTTTATTATCTGTGAACATTAGTGTTGTTTTATTTTTATAATAAAATGAAAAAAATTATCTAATCTTAGAGATTTATTTACCTTGAGTATAAGTTACAACTACGAGTATACAAATTATTCTGTTAGGAATTTTAAACGTGTATAAGCACTTCTACAAAATGTTTTATTATTCTATCTAGTGCTAACGGATTATATATTTATAATCTTCGAAAAATATTTAAAATAAGATAATATTTTTCAAATATTTTTTTGAGAATTGAGTAATAGCGACGCTATGTTCCGGTAACTATTTGCGCTTCAAAATATAAAAAAAAATATCAATTTGTATGGATAAACAATAATTTCAATTCTAATAAGTAGTTCTCAACTAGAAATAACAATAATGAAAAATAACCGTTTTTAAATAACAGTTTTATCAATAAGCAGTGTAGCAGCAGCAGCTGCACTGCTAATTTCACCGGGCAAAATAAACAATCAGTTGTTATTCTTATGGTATAGTAAACATATATACAACATTTTCTTTATGTATTTATTTATATACATTTTATTTATGTTTCAGTGGCTGTTAAATTATCTAACATTAAGAAAATTAGATAAAGGGGCAGATACAGACATCAGACCCAACAAATATGGTTTCCCCGGGATTTATTCATGCTTTGAAAGGCTCTAATAAATCAGGAACAAGCAGTTTTGCTTGCAACCGTCAGGATCCCCTACTTCAAAAGTAGTCGCGAATACCTCCCACTTCCCTTCAACCTGATCCGTCATATTTTTATCCCCTTTAGAAGGGGAGAGGACGAGGATCAAGTGAGGTTCTTCCCACTAAACTGAAAGAGCTCACCCTACCGAACAACTTTTTTTTTAAAAATCCGCTATCATCATTTTTATCTCCGTAAGCCTTGGCTTAAAACAACCTAATTGGAATCGCAGACATGCTACAGAAGAAAATAACACAAAGGGCACTCTACAGCTAATTTGTCTGGAAAACTTTGGAACTCTTCAACTCTTAGATACACTTGGATAGAGAAGACTTTTTTTAAGTACATATCCAAGGAATTTTTGAGTGGGTAGATTTATTATTGTCGGGAAAAAATAATTTAGTTTTTTTGATAATTCCAACTGATCAGGCAGTCGCGCAAACATGCATGCGCAACATACATGCGCTCAGGCGACCGGCAATCCAACTGACTCTTCAGTTTAAATTGACTGACCTACCGCATTGGGTTTATCAGACTGTAATCCAAGCAGGAAGAAAATTATTGTTTATTATCTGTTAAAGACGCAATCATTTGAATATAAAAAGTAACACTAACTTTAGAGAAAAAGATCAGTTAAATGCCAATAACTCAATAGCTAATACTTAATGTTGAACGATAAACAATATTAAATTTAATTAGATAATAAATCCAAATAATAAAATGTTAGTTTAATTATCAAGTATGGAAAATATTCTATACACAAACGATGTTGGAACCAGAAGGGAGGTATCCTGCGAAATTGTATATACATTAATATAAAAGAAGTAAGAATAGAAACATGTTTAGTGGACTGTATATTTTGATTATATATATATACCATAAACATAACAATAAGGATAGCCAAGTAAATAATAAGGGCATAAATAGCCAAATAATGATCTAATTCATATGCTTGAAAAGGTGGAGCACTTATTAGGACAGGTAGTAGGTAGGTAATCTAAAAAGGAATGAAAGAGGAATTTTTTTTTGGACAGATCATCAAGGCTGAATACCATAAACAGTTTATTACACGGGTACAGGATTACTAACTATTAATATGTTCAGCAAAAAAAACTTCGTAGATTTCCACTCCATCACTATACCACACACACTCATTTGATCATATCTATAAATCTTCCCTCTAAATTTTGGGCTCATTATAATTTAAATATTTAAATTTTCGGCAGTCCTTCTAGCAGAATAGAGATTTATATCGCCTAAACAGAGACCTAGGTGGGTCCCTTCAGATGATGGTGGGACTAATCTGTCTGAACGAACCTGGGTAGTCTGTGTAGAGGGTTTAGTTTTAGTTTGTAGAACAAGCGAACAATGTGGTAGAGGTAGATCAAATATTTAATTTTATTAAGTTTTCAAACGATCTCGAACAATCGATATTTTAAACAGTTATTTAAAATTAGAT
>KZ651062.1:358946-376506 GCA_001010745.2 Gerris buenoi
TTGAATAAATCTTATATAGCACTTTTTCTGGAGATAAAATTTTGTATGTACCTCGAGAATAATGCATTATTATTCCCTTGTTATAATTATCTCCCTCGGCTACGCCTCGGGAGCTAATTGATATTAATCCCTCGGCTTCGCCTCGGGAATTAAAATATCTAATACCCTCGGCTTCGTCTCGGGATTTAGTTGCCTTGATTCCTTCGGCTTTGCATGAGGTGCATAAATAACTATTTAAATATAGATATTGTGTTTATGACATCAAAAAATATATTTCTTCTGTTCTGGAGTAGAATAACTTCGAAATCGCATACAATGAAATTTTACGAGAGCTTAAAAACTGTCTAACTAAATTGCGTTTGTGCATTTACAAGATGTAAGCTATCATTCCGTCGTTGTTCCATTTGATGTATCAGATTATTAGGACACAAGTGTCATGTTTACCCTAATTTTCGAAAAAGTTTGCTGTTAAATCGTTTTTATTAGAAAAGCAATGTTTGAATTAGAGGGATTATTTATTATCTAACTTAAAGGAAGTAATTTTCTAATAGACAAATAATTTATTAATATTCTTTTAATAAAACTGTTTTTTATTATGAATATGCAAATATGCCTGTCTATATTGTGACCTATATGAATTGTTTTTAAAGAATATTATACATTATGAAGGTTATACAGGAATCGATTGGTGTGTTTTTATGCCAAGAGTTCCAATATGACTTCATAGCATGATAATATGAAAATTATACCATAACCAATTGTTAACGGCATTGCACTTTGAGTAATCTTTGCACTCGTTGACCTGATGAATTGCTTCTTTGAACAAACTTTTTTATTTTAATTTAGCTCTAGAAACACTGGGAAATGAATAAATCCTTATTTGTTACATAGTTTAGAGAAGGTCTGGCCTCATGAATATTTATGCTCCCTGCCTTTCCTTTCTTACCCGTTAATGTTTTTCGTTTTAAATTAAATGATTCTAATATTCCTCATCAGTACTCTCATCGTGAATCCTTCTCTTGGTCTAGAATTTTAGAATGGTGTGATTTTCATCCCAACTTAGAGTCCCTTGTGAAGTGTTTATTATAGGTACAAACAATAAAATATACATAAAAATGAATAAACTAATATAAGTGAATTAACGAGACTAAAACAGAGTTTGCAGAACACAATGATTTATTGAATAAGAAAGAAGTTGATATTAAATTGGAAAATAAAAGTTTGATATATAATAACTCTTTGCATCAAACTTAATATCTTTAATATAAACTGACCATGTTTACTCTTTGAGTTTCTATTAAACTAAATTCAACAAAATATTAAAAATAACAACGTAGAGGGGAAGGATGGCGTATGAAACAGCTTCTGACAGTAAATTATTGCCAAGACTTCTGTGTTAGGTAACATGACGAAGTACTTGATCTTAAAGAGATAATGGATGCGTCTTAATAGGTCTAAGTTCATACGTTATACGTTTCATATCTGATAAGAAACCGGGAACGGGAAACAGGAAGAACCAAGTGTACAATGTATTACGATGTTGTTCTTTGCTAGATCAACATGCAAACCTATGAGAATGTTTCAAGTATAGGAGATGAAACATCCGAGACCTTCACTTCACACCCACTGTAAAGCAGTCATCACCGGAAGATCAAGCATTTCCATAATGACAAAATCATGAAAGTTTACGATTTGTGTCATACTATTCTAAAATAACATTTGTAAGGTTAAGTTTGATATTAAAGTCCAAAATCCAGGGATGAAGGTTAATTTTAAAACTTTTCCCATGGCCCATGGCACCTGAAAATTTTGAATTTTTCAGAGCATAAGCTCTGAATAAATCATAATTTTCGTGGACTTGTCCCAAAAGCCATATTATATGTCTCTTGAATGATTCTTCTATTTGGGTTATAGAATTCCTGACACACTAAAGCTACGATAGATAGCCTTGTCGCACATTACCACCAACATAAGCAAATAATTTCATGGGACCAATAAGATACTAGATTGTTACATCGAACTTTGTGTCCGACTAGACAGTCGAAATTTTCATTCATTTTCATTCCATGATCTTCGACGGTTACCGAGCGCACATCGGAAGAACGACCACATCTTTATATCAATAAATATGGAAGCGGCGCATGGACACGAATGCAGCCCGTGCTAATTTTGAGCAAGGATAGCACGCTGCGGGCGTCGGCGTAATTTTCTGAACGCCCCTACGTACAACTTCTGAAAAAAACTCGTATATAATATATTATACTTTATCCCCTTAAGTTTTGGGTGAAGAATTGAAGAAGGAGTCGAAAAAGTGTTGAACACTATTTAATTAATTCGGCTATTTTCGTCCCATGAGGGACATCTTCAACCCTGCTATATGCAAATGTTGTAGCTATCCAATTAGATTTTTAAAGTAAAAATTTGCTTAGTTAATTTAATACTAAAAATGCATATGACTATTGAGTAAAATTTAATTGTTAGATGTTGACTAGAGCTAACAAGTTTATTTAATTACATTAAAAATATATAATAACACCTGTATTATTACAAAGTCTTAATAAACGAAAACTTGATAAGTTTATCGTAAAAATAAATTAAAAACACGTGTTTATTATAGACTGACACCGATTTAAACTATTTTAATTGGTGACTGTAATTATTGACTCTTGAAATTATTGGCTTTTTCTAAATGGAATTCAAAATTGATCAAGTTTTCATTATTAGTAGATTACATTAGGCACTAAGACTAAGAATGTTATTATTGTGTGTTATTAATGATGCGGATAGAGTGGGATGGGCTAGATATGGCCTGTTGTTAAACATGTTGGCGATGTTTTCTCAGTCAAGGTCAAGTAATGGGCTGAAACCTAGAAGCAGTGTTACCCCCAGGGTAGCCACGTCCCGCAGCCGCAGACTAAACTCCCGATTGGGATCACTATCTCCCCACTATCTAACCCAAACATGTAGACAATGCAGCATAGTAATAATTGTCTTTAATAAACGTCACTGGGTTTGAAAGATTTGCATTCATTATAGTAAAGGCTTCATAGAATTAATTAACTAATCCAATTGACGAGCTTATAAAACCAACGCTCAAAGTTATGAGACATTAATGCACGATTATGCATCTTAACGTTCAGAAACAAGTTTTTCACGACACGAGCCCGTAAAACTAACGCTCTATGTTATAAGACATTAATGTGCAATTATGCATATTAAATCTTAACGTTCAGAAACAAGTTTGTCACAAAATAGTATTTATAAACAGATAAGCGATGATGATAAGAGAATCACCCTATTATTTAAACTAATGATTTAAATAGGATAAGGGTTATCAGACGTTCCCGTTTTGGACATAGAATCCCGGTGTCCCGAAGAAACTTTTCGGGACGCCGAAAAGTCCCAATGTGCCAAATGTCCCGGTTTTCAACGAAGACTTCAAAAATAAAACATTTTGAATCTCTTAAAATAACAACTATCCTTTGATATTCTGTTTCCAGTGCATTTTCAATTATGAGAATGACAAATTACATCAGTGGCAGCATTATTTGTAATAACTAAGGAATAAACATGCTAAATGCTAAATACTAATATGTTTGACTTTTTCAGTGTTAGCCTGTTTTCACCATGTATAATAGTTATCTTTAAAAAAAAGAGGAGTCACTTTCCTACACATATATGAATCATATTAGTGAATTTTACTTTAATTTTACAAGTAACTGTTACTAAAATCATTATTATTTTTTTTTTAATCCTGAAGCCAAAGTTTTTCATCAAAATTGATAAGGACTAACTTATAAGTAAAATTATTGTCCTGTTAGTATGAAGTTTATATTGTAAATAGCTTTAGAGGTACAGCTGTCTTGGGGTGTTTTTTGTTTTTTTGGTTTTACAGTCTATAAGATTAGAGTTGATACAATCGAAGGCGGGAAACAACAAACGTGGAGGTAGTTTTGGGGTTATAAAAAGAGAAAATCAGTGTTTCCATGTTATATTTTTTATTTTTTTTTGTGGAACAGGGGTAGACTAGAGCATTTTTTTCTGAAGTTGCATTCAACATGGGGGACCAATAAAATCGTTTCCCTCAAAATTTTCCCGCCTTTTGATTGTGCCAACTCTAATCTTATAGACTGTAGATCTATGTTATATCGAAAATGATTGTTAACAAAGATATATTTACTCACACGTTTATAAAGTCAATATTGATTAATTAAAAAAAACCCGAAAATATAAAATGATAAATAAAAAAGAATGCCGAAGAGCTTGTGGTTTTTCGACACTGTTAGTGCTCCGTCGAGGTTAATTTTAGGGTGCAGAGTGCCTATGCACCTAGTACAACATATAAATAAAAAGTAACAGCTTTGCAACTACCAAAACCCTTTTGCAAGGTAAAATTTCAAGTTTAATTTGGCTTAAATCCAATAATAACATTTAACATATTATGTTAATGGATATGTTATATGTTCTAACACAGTTGTAACTTGGACGCTTAAATAGTTATACATTTTTTTCGGAGTAGGGGGGGGGGGGGAATCTGGAAACCCTATATAAGATTGACACCAAAATGTCCCTAATGCATCGTAAAGTACAGAAAGAAAGCTATCAAAATGTATAAATAATGTAAGTTAATAATGGTGTAATATTAAATTACCAAACTCGTTTCTCAAGTATATTATTTTATTGGAGACCTATTGCAGCCCGAGGAGAAGACTTGAGTCTATAATTTGCACGAGCCTATAAAATGTAAGTTATGTAAAATTCCAAACTGAACTAAGGAAAACAAAATAATATCTACCTAGGTCAGATTATTTATAACAGACTGCAGCGCCACCATTAAGCAAAGGGCCCCAGAGCTGATGTATCTCGGTGTTTTTTTTATAGATCGGCAAATAAAATCCCATAGTGTGATAAGATATAAGATTATGCCGATGAACTAAACTAAAGTAAATTTTAGCAAGTCTAGGACAGGATAGCGCTTTGTAGCTTGCCACCCCCTATATTGGCGAGATTCATTATGCCTTATTCATTGATGTAGCAATTAGAGATTGATTTCGGCAAGTATAAAGTTCCCTAATGTGATGTACGCAATAATAGATTAATATTAAATCAAACAAAAAATGAAAACATTGACATGACAGCACAATTAGAGATTATAGGAACATTTTATAAATATCATCATCGGGGTTAAGCCGTGGTTTAATAAATCAAGTGAGTGCAAGCTCACGATAGTGACAATTTACAGATTTCGAATAATTAAAATTTAGAACATAACCATCCCTGACGTGTGAAAAACATAAACTAAAAAAAAAAATACTAGTATTATGCATACCGACCGTAGATAAAAGCATTTGTCGGTTTTATTTAAATTTATATGCTTTAATTATGCACTAAAGTTTCATGAGAGTGTTTTCAAAACTTTCATCATTTTTGAAAGTTAAGAAATAAATTATTGGTTTTCAACCATGTTTGATAGAGGTCTTTTAAATTTAATTTTGGCTTTAAATAAATATAATTGTTTGACAGTTTAGTCGATGTATTTTATTTTAAATAGACCTGTCCTTCGTCATTTCATCGTGACACTCAAAAGTATAATTTACGTCATTGTCAATTACCGACAACTTATTATTTTAAAAGTAATAATTTGTAATGGTTATCTGTAATTATATGATAACTTTGCAGTACTTTATTTTTTATTATTTTAGTTGTGTGTGTTTAAAACCGTGTTTAATCTGTGACTTTGAAGCATTTAATATGTTTAAAGCCTGACTAATCTTTGAGTGGGGATGTGAAACTGAATTTCATCTCTAATTTTTATTATCTCTGAGTTTTATCTCTATGATATTGCCGCTATTTAATATATGAATATTACAAATTAAGATAACAATAGATAAATGAAAGTAATGATAATTAGTTAGCTACATGTATTTTTATTTTATTTTATTTTTTTTTTTTAATACCATAATTTGCGTAATTTACAGTGAACAAAAGAATAATTTTTATCAACTAAAATAACTTGTTACTGCTGCTATTAACTCTAATTTGTTCGAATTATATGATTTTTTAAAAATGATATGCTCAAAATTAGCAAAAATGATTTTTGATACTCAATTTCAATCGGCCCGCACACGATCAGTACTGTCGATAATATTATTGAAAATACTAATGTCAATGTGCAATTTAATAACAAGTTTTCATCAATACTGTTTTTTGTTATATCAATACCAACTCCGCACACGGTCAATAGAATTGACAATACTTTTGTGTATTGACAATACTATTGACCGTGTGCGGGCCGCTACACAATTCATATAAAGTCAATAAATATTTATGTAAAAAATATAGGAACAAGTCTATTGTTGGAGTCTACAAGATGTATCTTTAGTTAGTGTAAGTTCGCAACTCTGCGTGTATTTATTTATTTATTTAACCTAAGAACACAATACGTATATATATGCTGGACAATACTTCTTAGAAATAGGTAAAGTCGAGAATGCGTAAAACAATATTATTTAACTATAAGATTTTTGACACAAATTTATAACATGTATTCCAAATTTCGTCAAAATCGGTTCAGTAGCTTAGGCGCCATGTGTCTTCATAGACTAGAGATAGAGGACAGAAAATCACATCTTGGACTCATGGGACGTTAAACGTATAAACCTATCAAAAATCTAATTTTTCCGCCATCACAATAGTATTTATACCCATGAAAAAGTGAAAAGAATGTTTGTCACGAAGATACGAAGAATATAGATATCGAACCACCATTATGCAAATTATAATATTTATTAAGACATAAGACGTTGTCAACGACCAAAAGCAATAAACTTTATAGGCTTTAAGGTATGTTATAGCAGATTGACTTGATATTTTCTCCACTTTAAGTTAATAAAGAGTGTTGCCACTTTTCAAATTGGAAATTGATTTGAAACAATGTACACATATAATATGTATTTTTAAATAATTTAATGTTGCAACAGTGATAATGCCACGTGCTTGAAAATAAACTAGTTACAAATTTTGAAAAAAAAAGAAACCATTTTTTTTTCATTTACATCTNTATGCCGATGAACTAAACTAAAGTAAATTTAGTAAAGTAAATTTACCGATGAAATTTACTAAAGTAAATTTTAGCAAGTCTAGGACAGGATAGCGCTTTGTAGCTTGCCACCCCCTATATTGGCGAGATTCATTATGCCACCGTAATAAAGTTTCTTAAACCTTTGTTCCTCAAGCCTCGTCCAGACTGCCGAACCAAACTTAGGAAACGAGCTGAGCATTGGTCTCTGCGCATGCCCAGTCTGAGATGCGCAGGCGCACTTTTGACTAAGCATGCGCAGAGACTATTGCTCGGCTCGTTTACTCTGTTCGGTTCGGCAGTTTGGACGAGGCTTTAGTACTCCTAGCCGTTCCAACCTTAGTTGTGACTGCGTTTTGAACCGTCTACCGTACATCAAACTATTCCAACCTGGGCATCGTTAATTGTACGGTCCAAACGATCAAGTACCGGTTGCACTCACTATTACTCATTAATTAATTAATACGCATGAATCGTTACACTCACTCTTGACAACAGGAATGTTCCTTATCAAACTTCACACATAATTCAAACCCAATTTATATTTTGATAACCTGGTTGACATCTGCCATCCATGAGATACCTATAGGCAGCTATAAATTATTAGTTCAATTATTTAAAGCCACCATGACACTTTTACATACACACTAACCACCACCATGAAACTAACCACTTACCAACGGGCGACCAGTTAGTGATTCCTAACTGATGCTATTACGAAAATTGAAACAGGATAAAATGAAAGGCAGAAGGTTTATTTCGTTAACCATGACCATTAAAAACGGTTATGATTATTGTAAAAACATTAATTTTATTTAATTTGATTTTTAATAACTTTCAAAAAAAAGATAGTATTTAAACCATTGGAACAGAATGGCAAGTATTTTAAACCTTTAGTTACATTGTGATTAAGGATTAAGTGCAATAGATTTTAAATGCGGTAATAAGGTGGAATAACCTTTTCTACCAGAATATGGTTTTAAATAATTTAAATTTATTTTAAACTATCACGTTTGAAAATATAAATTGGTTCACTTCACTTCATCAACGATCTGTTTGTATAACTGATATCTCTCTGTTATTAAAAACGAATACAGATAATGTAAATTCGCCATAAAAGAATAAACTTTCCCCTGAGATAACTGAACTGGAGAGAAAAGCAACTTGCTTAGCAAAGCAGAGTAGCATTGATGTAGCAATTAGAGATTGATTTCGGCAAGTATAAAGTTCCCTAATGTGATGTACGCAATAATAGATTAATATTAAATCAAACAAAAAATGAAAACATTGACATGACAGCACAATTAGAGATTATAGGAACATTTTATAAATATCATCATCGGGGTTAAGCCGTGGTTTAATAAATCAAGTGAGTGCAAGCTCACGATAGTGACAATTTACAGATTTCGAATAATTAAAATTTAGAACATAACCATCCCTGACGTGTGAAAAACATAAACTAAAAAAAAAAATACTAGTATTATGCATACCGACCGTAGATAAAAGCATTTGTCGGTTTTATTTAAATTTATATGCTTTAATTATGCACTAAAGTTTCATGAGAGTGTTTTCAAAACTTTCATCATTTTTGAAAGTTAAGAAATAAATTATTGGTTTTCAACCATGTTTGATAGAGGTCTTTTAAATTTAATTTTGGCTTTAAATAAATATAATTGTTTGACAGTTTAGTCGATGTATTTTATTTTAAATAGACCTGTCCTTCGTCATTTCATCGTGACACTCAAAAGTATAATTTACGTCATTGTCAATTACCGAAAACTTATTATTTTAAAAGTAATAATTTGTAATGGTTATCTGTAATTATATGATAACTTTGCAGTACTTTATTTTTTATTATTTTAGTTGTGTGTGTTTAAAACCGTGTTTAATCTGTGACTTTGAAGCATTTAATATGTTTAAAGCCTGACTAATCTTTGAGTGGGGATGTGAAACTGAATTTCATCTCTAATTTTTATTATCTCTGAGTTTTATCTCTATGATATTGCCGCTATTTAATATATGAATATTACAAATTAAGATAACAATAGATAAATGAAAGTAATGATAATTAGTTAGCTACATGTATTTTTATTTTATTTTATTATTTTTTTTTTAATACCATAATTTGCGTAATTTACAGTGAACAAAAGAATAATTTTTATCAACTAAAATAACTTGTTACTGCTGCTATTAACTCTAATTTGTTCGAATTATATGATTTTTTAAAAATGATATGCTCAAAATTAGCAAAAACGATTTTTGATACTCAATTTCAATCGGCCCGCACACGATCAGTACTGTCAATAATATTATTGAAAATACTAATGTCAATGTGCAATTTAATAACAAGTTTTCATCAATACTGTTTTTTGTTATATCAATACCAACTCCGCACACGGTCAATAGAATTGACAATACTTTTGTGTATTGACAATACTATTGCCGTGTGCGGGCCGCTACACAATTCATATAAAGTCAATAAATATTTATGTAAAAAATATAGGAACAAGTCTATTGTTGGAGTCTACAAGATGTATCTTTAGTTAGTGTAAGTTCGCAACTCTGCGTGTATTTATTTATTTATTTAACCTAAGAACACAATACGTATATATATGCTGGACAATACTTCTTAGAAATAGGTAAAGTCGAGAATGCGTAAAACAATATTATTTAACTATAAGATTTTTGACACAAATTTATAACATGTATTCCAAATTTCGTCAAAATCGGTTCAGTAGCTTAGGCGCCATGTGTCTTCATAGACTAGAGATAGAGGACAGAAAATCACATCTTGGACTCATGGGACGTTAAACGTATAAACCTATCAAAAATCTAATTTTTCCGCCATCACAATAGTATTTATACCCATGAAAAAGTGAAAAGAATGTTTGTCACGAAGATACGAAGAATATAGATATCGAACCACCATTATGCAAATTATAATATTTATTAAGACATAAGACGTTGTCAACGACCAAAAGCAATAAACTTTATAGGCTTTAAGGTATGTTATAGCAGATTGACTTGATATTTTCTCCACTTTAAGTTAATAAAGAGTGTTGCCACTTTTCAAATTGGAAATTGATTTGAAACAATGTACACATATAATATGTATTTTTAAATAATTTAATGTTGCAACAGTGATAATGCCACGTGCTTGAAAATAAACTAGTTACAAATTTTGAAAAAAAAAGAAAAAAAAAAGATATATTAAATATTTATTTGTTATAATTAAATGGAAATAATTTCCTATTTTGCATAATCCATTCAAGCAATTTTTCATTAGTTTTATTATTTGTAACTATTTTATTTAATTAATTAATTGTATATTTCTCTCAATGTTATCTATTATAATATTTATTGTTCTAAGATAATCACACTGTATATAAATCTTCTTTACAATTCAAATAGTAGATGATTTACATTTAATAAGTGTACCAAGATTAGAATACGTAAATGTAACTCAAATTACGAATTAAATAAAAAAAAAGTCTACTTCTAATGACATACATACAATAATTGTGTTTAATCGCTGACTGTGTTAAATTTAAGTTATAATTAAAACGGTAGTAACATTATATTATTAAATTGTTAACGTTGTAATGTTTGTCAAGGTCATCAGTACAATAAAACGAGACACAGCTTATCATGATAAGCTCTTCATTTCTTAAAAAGAGAAACGAACAACTAAATGATACTATGCATTATGACCGCAAAGGAAAATAGTGAAGTATATCATATATCATAATTTACTAATACTCAGGACGAAATTAAATTGTCATTAGAATAGTAATACAATGTAAAATTAAATTGATCGTGATTTGCTATTTGATTTTTATAAAGATTAATAAATGATCAGATATTATTACAACTTTGACTGTAGAATATTAAAGCCCAAGGCCCCCATACACGATCAAACATTTTACGCAAACATGATGTCGGGCGTAAAATTAAGCCATACACGTCAAACATCATGTTTGGGCAAACGTTTTGACCGTGTATTGGGCCTTTAGAATAGTGTTTTATAGAATGACAGATCTTTTTCATACATTATTTAGAAATGTATTTATTACTTTTCCTCACTACTAATAGTAGGAAAAGTATTGTTTTCATTTTTTAATTGTATTACTCTGCCTTTACAATATTAAGATAATTATTTGTGATAATGAAAAATGAATTTTGTATTTATAAAAAAAAAATAAACTAAAATATCTAATAGCAATAGAGTGCACATTGCAGAGGAAAACGTATCATTATTTCCTACTTAGATTCTTATAAAAATCAATAAACAAACAGGAAATAAAAAATTCTGGAAATTAGAATTCCACTATAGTATAGAGTATAGAGGACAAAAGTACCATTTACTACTTTTTTATTCTTAAGACTAATTATGTATAGATATTAAAACAAAGTAATGATAAAAATCAAGTACAGTCTGTCCCAAAAGAGAGTTAGTGCGTTGACAGCACGGGGAAAACTTGCAAATGGGGTAGGGAACCAATGAGAGCTCGAGATTTCCCGGACAAAAGGTCGGGCAAACTATCAAAATGTCTCTAGTGGAGGGGAGAGGCCCCCTAATCACAGACCTTGTGTTTCCGCTCTGTCAACGCACTAACTTTCGTTTGGGACAGACTGTAGAAATACAGTCAGTGAAGCGTGGAGCACCTGGGACATGTTTGGGGTGGAACATAGGCCGTTAAAAGAAGTCCTGATTGATTGAAGGGGAAGCCTGTATAGCGCAAAGTATATAATAATTATTTATCTCCAAATAATGTGAGCAGTGCAATATTATAGGTGCACCAATAAATCACGCTTTTATTGTATTAAAGGAAGCAAAGAAAATGTATTTTGTAAATTATTTAACTATTATGAAATACGAATTTAAACAATCAAGTGGCACTGGGGGTACTTCTGCCCCTCCCAGTGGATGCGCCACTGAATACCGAGTAGGATCAGGAGGGCGATCCTGTAACTTTGAAACCTCCTTTTTCATGTTGTTATATATCAAAAAGATGATGTGAAGATGCGCGCGCAACCTGTCATGTGAATCTGTAACTTTTGTCTGTTGTTATATAAGGAGAAATTGATATATAAGGTTTGAAAAATAGCAACTCGAAATTGTTGTTGATATAATTCGTCAGGTTATGTTGTTATATTATATCAAATGCTAAAAACCAAAACAAAGTGACACCATTATTGATGTTTTCATTCACTTTTCTTGTTTTCTGACTGAAACAACTATTTTTTTCGACAAACTTTGTTAAAATTAAACACCTCCTTTAAATTGTAAATTTTAAAGATAAAAATTAATTTTAAATTATTTTATTTTATTAAATGATCTATCTTATTAAATTATATCATTTTATACTAAACAATTTTAAAGATAAAATAAATGAAAATCAACTAGTTACTAGTTATTTTTATACACCTTTAAAATCCATCAAACATTGAATAAAATTTACTGAAATTACTGTAAAATGGCCAATAAAAAGATCGCTGTCAATCCATAGTTCAGTATTCACTACATTATATAATACCTTGATATATAGCGAGGTTTGATATATATATAACGTCACTGTGGATATATATCTCAAAAGAAAAGAAAAGTTACAGAATCGCCCTCCATAACACTAAACATGATTAGCTATTGGATTTCAATAAAGGTTAACATATAATCACTATCAGATATTTGGTTCTTGTACTTGTAAAGCATAATCAACAAACAAACAAGGACATTAGCATATCAAAATAGCGAATAGCAATATTATCACGGTTAGCAGTTTGATTCTTATTAACAGACAAACAGACGCTGCAACAAGCATTGGCATATTATCTCATCAAAATGGCATATGGCTTTCAATGCCGTGAGCTATTTGATTTTTATCAACATTAATGTATATAGATACAATAAATTGATTGAGATTCAACATGGATGGATAATTTATCTGCACCAGGATTTTATTTATGATGCGTTTCTGGGTGTTTCATACTCTTAAGCATATCTCTAATGCACAATTAGTTTTATCTCTAATTAATAGGTTTAACTATATGTGTATTTTAGAATATAAATAATAATAATTTGACAAACTAAATTATATTTTAATTTAAATTATCTTGTAATTTAAGTTCTTAAAAGCTACCATATAAATATTCTTCTGTATTATCACTGCTAGAATTTTACACTTTAGACGACGTTAGATGTTTTAGACTTTAATTTTACCTTTGTAAAATGCCTGAAAGAAACTCTGTCACACGAATTCTACGACTTTTTATTCAGTCATTTTCTCACAAAGTGCAATTAACTTTCCTGCCCTTTTTTCTCATACAAGTTTTTAAATAACGTAAAAAGGTGTTAGAAATTGCGACTGAAAATGTTAATCCTAGACGCTTTATATTAAGCGTTACTATGATAGCTTAAACATTCTACTAATTAAAAGGCTAGAAAAAAATCAATCTTATAAATTTGGCTATGACAGGGTAAACGGTATACGAATAAAAATATTAGTACGGCAAAATAAACAATGCAATTGATAGAAAATAGTTGTTAGTAAAAAAAAGTTAGGATATTAAAAATAATAACAGCAATTGATATGGAAATTTTCAAAGCGTGTATTTTAAAAACCTGAACTTTTTTTTTTTTAATAACTCGAGTTCTATTCTATATATTTTACGATGACCTGCAAGTCTCTTGCAGGTTAGGTTAGCGCACAACACTGTACCGGCCTTCAGTGATCAGATAGGTGTATAAACAGGAAACATATTCAGGCAGGCATTGTTTTGCGTGATGTGTTAAATTAAAATATTCTACAGTAATGAAATTCTGATCAATGTTCGGACAAAAGTTTAATTTTTTATATACGGGTGACTGGCGTTATATGTGAAAAATGAAGTGGGTTGTTCTACGTATCAGGGGCTACAAAAAACACTTATAAACCAAGGTTCAAATCTTAACCGTTTTCCCGAAAAATTAAATTTTATGATTTATTTAAGATCGCATGCCCTTGCTCATAAAAACACTAGTTGCTCCAAAAGTATAAAAGCTAGAACAAACTTTTTGTTTTCGTTGTAAAGCTGACAAAATTTGCTATAAGAAAAGTGTAATTTTCATTTTCATTCCCTCAAATTACATGACAAAAAATGTATACAAATGTAATTTTTAACAAAAAATAAAAAAATATTTTTTCTTTGATTTTCCATAACTAAGAATAGAACCGAGCCCTAAACCTAAACCGTTCGGACTTCAGGAAAAACTTCCTTATTTCCTAAATTTTCGATTAATATTAATATCATTACATATTCATAAGGTGAAATTTATAGTAAACTTCGCTGAAAGTAAAAAAAGAAACATGTTTATTGTTGGTTTTGTTGTAATATAGGTGAGTATACTAAACCAGTCTTGCTTTTTTTTAAATTATATTCTCACCTGTAAGTCAAAAATAGCAACAATAAACATGTTTCTTTTTTACTTTCAGCGAAGTTTACTAAAAATTCTGCCCTATGAATAGGTATTAATATTAATATTGATCGAAACCTTTTTCCTGAAGTCCGAACAGTTTAAGCTCGGTTCTATTCTTCACAAAGAAAAAAAGATTTTTTTTATTTTTTCTTAAAAATTACATTTGTATACATTTTTTGTCATGTAATTTGAGNTATATTTATTTATTGTTAATCTAGGAAAGTAGTTATATATAAATTTTTATCTGTTTTGTGGTTATCCGAAGTATCAATTTATTATACAATATAATTTTTATTGTGTATGTATATATATGTATTTATACATGCATATATAAATATATATTCATGTATGTACTTTAAAACAAGTCCAACTTCTGGCAGACGGCGTAAGCCTTGCCATAAAATGTTTGTTAAAATATTTTAATTTAATGCATTTTTGAATTATTTTTCATTAATAAACATTATTATTATTATTATTATTATTATTATAGTGTTTTTTGTAGCCCCTGAGGCGTAGAACAATCCACTTCATTTTTTCACATATAACGCCAGTCACCCTGTATAGATAGGTACGTTTTTAAATTTTCCTAATCAAGTGAATCGTCTTGATTTATACATATTTTTTATTTTATTTAACTCGTCTAAGACGAAACAACAAACAGTATAATTTATTTAAAAGCAAAGCCTTTAACTCGTTGCCTTTGATTAAAGTATGTACTTACAAGTAATGAATCATGTGTCTAAGATTAAGCTTTATGAGTTAATGTTAAACCAAATTATACATATTTAATAAAGATTCGGCGTAGATCATCTAAGTTTAGTGAGCTCTTAACATCATTAATAAATAACTAGTCGAATCGAAAATATTCTAAATTAAATATTTGATTACTTTAATTAATTTATTAAAAATTTAATCTCTAAATTTTGAGTAAGTATGTTCTCAACAAAATCTCGGTTGAAACATCTGCTAAACTTTTTTTTTTATTGTAGACTGTAGAGTTGTAGACGTTAGAACTTATAGATGAGCTTGTAAGCCTAGAAACCAGCTTAGGTGTTAGCAGAGAGGAAACTTTGCTTTTAGGGAGACATCGGATAATCGAACTTGTGGCAATCGAGTCTTATAAATCTCTCAATCTCAAGTAATAAAAGATTGATTAAATATCCAGGCAATCTGTAACCCACCAAAAGCTGACTCTTATTATTCTCCACCGTAATTATTGTGTTACTTCTTGACATCTATCAAACAATTATATTCCTTTTAAAAAGCCTTTTATAAATATTGATGGACAAACTCAAGGAATTTTTGAAATTGGAGAGACATAAAAAACACGTAATCCTTATATTAATAAGGATTACGTGTTTTTTATGTCTATGTATATTCGACAAAAATAGTTATAGCAAAAATAAAATGAAAGAATGTAAATATGTATTATGAAATTTACATTCCTCATCCAGTCTACATACATTATGAATTAAAGAAAATTTGGACTTAGGCCTTTCAAGTAATTGGTAGAATCTAACGTTTTTTGCATGGTGGTATTATTTTCCTCCCTATAAATTTGTGGGATTAAAAAAAAAAAAAAAAAAATTATAACTCAAAATTATCCTAAAACTAGTATCCAAAAATTCAACTCTAAAGTCTCTTTTCCATAACTTAAAAAAAAGAAACATAAGTGACAAAAAAGTCACAAGGAAAAACATTTTGACCCAAAAATCAACACAAAACGAATTATCTACTGTCCACACTAAAACTGAAACAACACTTAAATAAAAGCACATTGTGGACTCAGGACCACTTTCATTCGCAATTCGCAAATAATATATAAAGTTTGGATAGTAAAGTGACGTTACAGGTGTTAAAAAAATGCACTACTACTACACAAGTGCTATACTACTAGTAGGTAGTGATTAAGTGTTCTTGCAGTTATGGTACGCACTTGAGGTGAGTTGCTTCAGTCACAAAAATGCATTTTTAACACAAGTGCATATGTTAACAAGACCTATGTATTTCACAGTTTTAACTTCAGTATTTTTTTTTTTTTTTCATCGTTACCTTTCCTCTTTTTTATTTTAAGTTTTCTTTCTGCCTGAAAATATCTCAAGTTAACAATCTCAATGAGAAGCTGTCTCTTGCTTTGATCTTTCATCACTTTTATTTCTTAAAAGAGATCAAACATCCCCTTTTATAAAAGAAGACAGGTAACTCACTGTCACACCCTTTAAAGGAAATAATGACAACTAGGTACTGTAGAAAGATAAAGATACATAAAACCTGTTAATATTAGACTGTTCTTTGAAATCTGGATAAAATTTACACTACTTGTCATTACATCTGCTCTCTTAAATATGGCATTATGTTGGACCTATTTATTTCCAATAAATAGTTTTATTAGTAGTATATGCAGACGCATGGAGCTTCTGGGTGGATTTAGATGACATTTTTACATCCCTGATCAGAGAAACCATACCCCGAGGTGAAATTGCAATAAGGAATGAAATATAGCTCAAAATTTGGGGGCGCTACCCTCAAAAAACTCTGAAATAATCAATTCACAAAAAACGATTTCGACAGTGTTTTTTTTTTACTAAAAACATATTTTTGATCTCTATTAAAATTCGTATTTAATATTTCAAGTCGTTTTCCCGGGATAATGATGAATTTATTAATATCCCGGAAACTAGATTTTTCCCGGGAAAACGACATATTATAAAAAATTCAATACTACTCAACCTACGTTTTAAATATATGATTTAGCTGCAAATTAAACTGAAATAAAATAATACTTTTTAATTATTTATAATTAGAAAGTCCAGTCATGCACCATGACTTAATGAGCGAATTTTCAAAGAAATTTGCGTATTATAGGCTGATGATAATATTGGAAAATTTTGGTTTAGAATTTGGATGGGTAAAAAAAAAAAAAAATTTGGTACACACGTGTACGGGGTACAAAAGTCAAAATAGTATTTACCCTTCAAGATGCACATCGTTGGAAAGCTCTTTAAGAGTACAGTAATTGTTGTTAT
>KZ651062.1:391991-403413 GCA_001010745.2 Gerris buenoi
CGAAGGTCGACGAGGTATGCTTCAACGATGTCCTCCTAAGTGGTCCGGATCTTCTTGCTTCTTTGCCAGCCTGCCGTATTATGTTCCGACAGCGTGCCATCGGGATTGTCGGGGATGTTTGGGAGATGTTCCACCAAGTGCGAATAAAGAAGACTGATGCGGACTTGCAACGATTCTTGTGGCGTGAAGTGGATCGAGCTAAAAATCCGGGCCATTGTATTATGGGGGCCATGACAGTTAGGGCTGCACCCTCACCGGCGACCGCATTATGTGTTATACGAAAGAATGCATCCAAAGACATCCCTCAAAGCAGTTTTAAAACGTTGCCATACTGTCGGAGGGAGAAGGATGTTGGGGAATTTTTACATGTTTGTTTTGTTTTGTTTTTGTTTGTATAATTTAATTGAAATGTTAGAGTTTGACATTGTCGTCTGAATAAAAATATATTTGTGAGTGAAATATACGTGAATTTATTTAATCTAAGGAGTAAAGTATCTATTTTGTCAGATTCCTTTACAATGAGTCTTCCCATAGGAGCTCTAAAATAAATAAAATATACCTATTAAGAGTAGATAATATCGGCTCTACAGTCTGTTCCAAACGAGAGGTAGTGTGTTGACAGCGCGGAAAAAACTAGAAAATGGGATGGGGAGCCAATGAGAGCTCGAGATTTTACTGAACAAAAGGTCGGACCAACAAGGCAAAGATAAATGTTTTTCTCTCAGACAGGTTGGGCAATCTGTGTGTCACTCGATTTCCCGCGCTTTCGACGTACTAACTCTCGTTTGGGACAGACCGTTAATAGCCGGCATTGATTATAGGAATTCTAAATTCTGAAAAATTCATCCCCCCTCGAAAATCTATAAATTTGTAAATGTATGTTCGATGTTCACCTAGCAAGCGAGGTAAATGAATGGCGTTCTCCTTTAAAAAGGCGTTTGTCGTTCTTATGAACTATAGATAATGTGATGCTGGGCATATATTTTATCCGGTATGTATAAATGTATTCAGCTATTGTAAATTATTAAGTAGCGTGCCGGTAATAATTGATATTGCCAATGAGAGCTCATGATTGGATACCCATATATGAAGGTGAATGTAGTGGCTTTATCATTCTACATAATTCTAGTACTATAGTAGCAACCAAACATCTTAGCGTTAGGGGAATCGGGAATCAGTAACCGCAGGTCGACCGAGAAGTAACCGCCGTGTCCGAAAAGACCAACCTAATCAACCGACCGCGTTCGTGAACCTTCGGTTGTTTAGCAGTCGACTGGAGTGGTTGCGACCGCATCGACCGTATACAGAATACGAATAGTCCGGATAGTTAAGAATAAAGATACCTTCGTAGCCCTTAATTTAAAAGTTGAAACCATTGTTTTCTTCACCATGAAGTAATTTTGTGCAATTGTATTTTTTTTTTTTTTTTTAGTTGCTACTGCTCAGGATCCTACAAAGATAAGGAAATAATAAAGTTTTTAAACTTGAGCACTCGCAATAGCTTCAGCTTCATGCACAAACCAAACTCAGTTTAATTATAACCTGGTCGACTTCTGCCTTCCTTAAGACCCCTCAGCTCGAATTATTTAAAGCCGCCATGAAACTAACCACAACCAATCGCCGGTCGACCGACCGGTCACTCTGGTAAGTGATTTCAAACACACCCTTAATAGAACGAATCATTATCACAAGAGTATAGAGGTTGTGCGCATGGACTCATCCAGAAAATGTGCTATTTCCAAGAGCCTTCTTACCATCAGGGCCGAAACGAAAGGTCTTCTTCCTATTCTATGCTTCATTGGTCGAGGACCTCAAATTGTTAAGAGTCAAGCTTTTTCGCCACTGACTCAAAATTAAATGAGAATATTCACTGAAATTCTTAGATAGAAATGATTACGCTTAACGATCGAGAGCTTACTAATATGATTTCGTATTCTTAGTTTACTTATTAAATTGGTAGTTTATACTGAGAACTTACAAATCCGTCTTACTTTAGTTGTAACGAGAAAAGTAATGATAAGCATTGGACGAAAGTGATTTGAATTAGCCTTTTACTATTTCATTTATACAATAAAAATCGACACTTTTAATCTAATTTTATTTATAATAAATAAATCCTCTATTTAATTTTAAATTACCCATTTATTTAATAGATAATTAAACAGTATTTAGCATTGATTACTGTAATAAAGTATAATTTTAATTTATGTAATAATAATTCCATTATATTAACATGTAGATTACACTTGATATACATCTGTCAGATCCGTATTTAAATTTTTATTTACTCTCGTTGTTTCATGTGTGAAAAGGTACAAAAATATTCTGTTTCTGATGTTTAATTTTACATTTATATTACTATTAAATTATAAAAAAAAAAAATTATATTCTATACCTGTGTTTGATTCATAGAACTTTTAAAATATGCAATTTAATATATCGTGTATCATACATTATACACTTATGGCTAAAAATGTAAGTCCGGATACATAGAGATATCGTTAATTTATTTTCATAAAGATATCGCTAATTTATTTCTCGTTATTGATATCTCTAATCTATTTACATATTTTATTTGTTTTACACATCATATTATCTATCTATCAAATATTAAAGACCAAAACCCTAGCCCTATCGATGGGTGAAACTGACACTCTATTAAAGGCTATAGAAATGTGGTGTTTTGCAGAACACCTATATGAATATGAACGAATTAGAATCAAAATTAATAACTAAATATTTTTACAATTATCTTATGTGGTTGCTAAATTGAGAATGTAAAGTTAAACTGCTCAATGTTTGCTAAACATCATAGTGTTTAATTTAAATAGATTGTCTTTTGGAGTAAGTCGAGTGTTTGCGTATATTGCTGTAGAAAGCGATATTTTAAATTAAAATTAAGAAGAATTTCTGTTTGTAAAATCAATAAGTTAAGAAGAGTCTCATTTACCTTTATCCTCACTACCAACACTTATCTCAAATATTCCTAAAATTTCTACAATACTTCTCTAAATATTAGAGCTATCTTCCTAATTTTTTTTACCCTTATTAGCCTTTTAGCGTGCACTCAAGCCTAACTTAAAGGAATTCTAGCTTATTTGCAACCCGTTTTATAGTAGCCACCATAAAATGAAATTTATTTGATGTTAATATTTATATGTAACGTTCTTCGCTTTGCGGTAGGCTCCTATTTCTCATTATATTTTATTAATGTATTTATTCTTTTGTTGTTATCTATTTTTCACTTTGATTTTCTATTTATTAGTAATTGTTTTAATTTTCACTTCACCTAAAGCACTTCCGCTTTGTAATATTTTGTCTTCTTGTTACTTTTTGTTTTATTTCCACCTTTTTAAGAGTTTTGCCTTTTGTTAATTTTATTTTTATTGATTGTAATTTGACAGTTTTTCGTGTTATTGTCTCGGTTTACCTTTTTAACTTTTTGATTAATTTTTAATTACTGTTTGTTCAGGCACTGATGATGGCCCTATAGTGGCTGAAAGCTGCTTTGAAAATAATAAAATTATTTCACATGGAGTGACTTTTACTTTCTATATTATTGAAATTTATATGGTTGGTCAAATTAGCCTAATGTTGGCCCCACATTAATTTCGACCTACTACGCTATTGCATTCTCTCCAACATACATAATACACACAAACTTTTTCTTATAAATGCTTATGTCTTTAAAAGAAGTTACCCGATTTTAAAGAAATTTCGATATAATATGTTGAAATTAGCGCACAGATTATCCCATGTTAAGAGTATCCACCTTCGCCTATTAAATATTGAATACAAATAAATGTGGCCCACTGACCACTGCGAATCGAAATAGGTCTAAACAACCACACTATTAATTGCCAGAGGGATCTGTTTATGCTGATGTAACAATTTGTTCTATAATAGGACGTGAGGCTATATAGCTTTAGCTAGTAGTAGGCATATGCCACACTAATCAGCAGACAATTTGCTATCATTTAGCGTTTATAAACCGATTAAAATATTGCAGTTTTTTCGTTATTGTATAAATATTTAAGTTAACATTTACTTAAAAAAAGAGATGAATAAATGAACAAGTTTAGTTATTGAATGATTAATGATAAGAGTTGTGAATTCTCCCTGTCTGTTATCATGTAAATTAATTAACCTTTGACTTTGGATAGAAAGGGAGGGAGAGCTAACCACTACTAGAACACAACTACTAGGATGGCAGGAAGTTAAGGAGGGTGAGGTGGGAGTTTTGTAGACGTGGTCTGAGTGTGTGTGTTCGTGGTGTAATTGTATTTAAGTAGGTCAGATTATGCCCTTTAGTACGACCGTATTCACTTCTATACAGGTTTACACAAGAAACAACACTTACATTACACGAGTGTACAAACGTAAACAAACTAATTTAAATACATTTTACAGATTAAATATATATATATATTTTTTTTATCTCCAGTAGGGTAAAAAAGTTATGATTTTGAATTAGTTTAGAGGGACTAAAGCAGGTCTTTTCATCCCTGAATCAAAAAGTAGGGAGGAAAAGTAAAAAGTAGGGCGAAAAAGTAATGTAGGACGAAAAAGTAAAGATTGCAACTTAATTATTTTATAAATATGTAGTAGAAAATGAATGGTTAATGTAATGAAGATGTTGAAATCAGGTTAGCGTCACTGCTTTTACGACCATGTTTATTTATGTTTATAACCTGCATCTAAGTAACCTTCTATTTGAGTTTAATTCCAATTCTTATTTGTTTTTAATACTGAATCGCTTATATCTGCTATTAAAAGTGCTAATAATTATTGTTATTTATTAAAATAATAAATAAAAACTGTGCAATGAACGAAAATATGTATTTACTTCCTACAGGAGATAAAATATTGTATGTACCTAGTGAGTAAAGTGCCATTATTCCCTTCGCGATAATTATCTCCCTTGGCTTCGCCTCGGGAGCTAATTAGCGTTATTCCCTTGGCTACGCCTCGGGAATTAAAAAGTCTAATTCCCTCGGCTTCGCCTCGGGATTTAGGGACATGATTGACTCAAGAATCAACTTTTTCGCTCAGTGAATAATGGCTTACTTTACTCCCTAGGTGCATAAATAACTATTATATGTAGTAAATACCAGAAAGTTGGAAGCTAAAAGGTGATAATTCGGTTCAAACTATTTTAGTTCTATATTTCACCAATAGGAGCGTTGAAGTAATATTTTTAAATATATTACCAGGAAGTTAGAAGCTAACAGTAGGTATCTAGGCTTTCATTTTTTAGTACTATAATTCGCCAATTGTAGCGCTGAATTCAATATCTTCTAAATGTTATACAAAGCAATATCAGAGCTCCTAGCGGATCAAAACCAAATTTGTTTCGAATACATTCTTGATTTTATTAAATGCATGTTGTACATTATATAAAAAAATATTTTTAGAGCATCAGATCAGATCACTCATTAATCATTAACCTGATAAATCTTTAATTAATCAAAGTTTATGAAATAACCACTTAAGTTTTTCTCAACAGTAAACATTATAGTTTAACAAAATTACTTTTTGAATTCATAAAACTGAAATTAAGAAATTAATTTAAAAAATTAAAAAAAAATTATAAATTCACTATAAAGTACTGATATAATATTTAAAGAGAATATCATACTTGTCTTTTGACGAGACTAACTAACTAACTATTATTTTACCATTTATGTAATAAAACTAAATTGTGAAATTGTGGATCGTGGTACCGTGTATATAATTAATATATTATAAGTAACTACGATATAACGGTTAACGTACTGCATGTCAACGAAGTCTTTCAAACGCAGTTAAAATCGCATTTTTGCTGTAATTAACTAACGATTAATTCTAAAGCAAACAAACTGATAATATTTAGTCCTAGTTTTATTTATTATTGTGTATAATAGTTTCAAATTTGGCTGTTAAATGGACTATGGAGTATTTCAGTCTGCGAATAGACCATTTTTGTTTGAAAATTTCAATATTATTTAAACGGTAACTTCTTAATAAAAAATAGTTATAATTAGATTGTAATTTTTAAGTGTATAAAATTATTACGAAATTTATTGACTCTAAACCAAGAGATAATAAGAGAGATGTATTCATTAATTATAGATCTCTGTTTAAAATTTGTTAATATTTAACGTGGAAGTTGTGAGGTTGGTAGTCTGAGTACTTGTATACATTATGCTTAAGTAGTTTAAGCCTGTGTAGTAGTATATATAAAATGTTTTACGTCTTTTCTCTCCGAGGCTGGGCAAAGTACAGTAAAGGGGGGCTTGCCTTCTCTCAGGTATATCACGACACTTTAGAGACCCCCCTTTAAAATCGATCTCCCTCTCCCAGGTCCAAGGAGAGGGGACTTAGTCAACAGTAAAGTTTGGTTTCCTTACAGAAATGTGTCCAACTACTGAGGTTTCGTGGTTGTTAGGTTTATACCTGGCCTTATCCTCAGGTTACAAGGATAGTTTTAGACGACAACCACTAAAGAAGGAGTCAAGGAGACAAAGAGTATAGTGATAATGAAAGAATAAGTTCTCAAACTTCCTCACTTTAATTTTCTATCCACGTTAAGCTTAGCAGGATTTATAGAAGAACTGATTTCAATTTTCCCCTTTATTTTAGAAGAATATTATCGCCAGAGTAATAAAGTAAAGATGTAGGCACTTGTCAAAAGAATTTTAATTTCACGAACAGAAAATAAGTTTTACGCTTAAAATATTTTGTAATAAGGTACAAATTTGAAAAAAAAACAATCCTAGTAAATTCCAACACATTTTCTTTCTTGCAAAAATAGAGGGGAAAATCTATAATCAATGTTTAATTGATTTTGTAAGCGTATATTACTTCCCCTAGAAATTTAAAGCATTCCCTAAAGCAGTGCTTCCCAACCGGTGGGTCACCGAAAAAAGTGAACTGTCGCGTCAAGAGTAAATTGTAAACATTGCTTCAATTGCCGTTAATGTAATCCGAAATCTTTTGTAGTGTACTTTTGTACGCATAGACTTATAGTCAAAGTTCCTTATTTGACTACTAACTATGTTGCGTTATACTTATCACTTCTAATCACATAATTATAAGGAATGTTATGCTGTACACTGGGTAGCGCTACCAAATTTGGAGCTAAAATTCATTTCTTGATTTTACCTGGGGTATTATTATTCTGAACGTGTTTTCGAAATTTTGTCAAGATCAGCCATCTTAAGTTCAGTAGTTTATTATGCTCCACGCGTCTACACAGATAACAGACAGCCGACAGACCGAATTTATTTAAAAGAAAAAAATAAATAAATACTTTTTGGAGTCAACTTAACTCAAAACGTGTAAGTCCATCAAAATCTCAATATTAAATTTTCACGCCATCACAGTATTTTCTCTTTAAACGAGCAAGTGAAAAGTTGTGGTACAGTAAAGACTTCCACAACAAACGTGTTTTTCCCATTGGAGAGCAGAGTTGACATTGCTGGGCACAGGCACATCGATTCTTCACTTCTAATGCAAAGGATAACATACGGCCCTCGGGCCATAATCCGGTTTGCCTAGCGTTTTTACGGCCCCCGAGTCTAGTTTATGTAGGGGTGTAGGATTAAAAGGAAGTTCCATACAGAAGGGAAACAAAATCCCCGCCAAGGGAAGGGGGTTTCAAAGATTGGCCCTAGAGATTCCATGGCAAAATTTAGTTGTAAAACTCCACTAGGGAAGGGCGATGAGACAAATCACAGGTCTATAGTTCCACTACCGGAGGACAGATGTTTGTTTTATCATTTTAGGGTTTCGTTGGTAAAACCAAAAAAAAGAAACCCTTATAGTTTCGTTCCTGTGTCTGTCCGTCTGTCACTCTGTACGGTTCCAATAACTTTTGAACCAAAAGAGATAAAAGCGTGAAACTTACCAGTAATAAAGATCGTTTTGACGCGCACACAGGAAAAATATAGAGAACTCAAAATAATCAGCTGTTCAAATCCAAGATGGCGGATAATTCATGTCACTCGAAAAAAAGTATTTTTTTTAAATTTTGTGAGGGGTATCAAATGAAAGGTATTGATGAGTAGATTATAAATATATATACCACTTAGGGTTAGTGTTTCATTTTCAGCGCCATTTTGTTAAAAAACATCGAAATTTTTCGTGTCCCCCTCCCCCCTCCTCCCCCTTACTAATTTTGTTTCCCAAATACCAACGAAACCCTTTTTACGTGAGAATTCACGCCTTACCAATTTATTTTCTCCTTTTCCCTTTATTTAATAACATAAATGATTGATTTATATATATTATACCAGTCTAGGGGCCAATTTTGGTTCACTCTCATTTAGTTTGAACAGCACAAAGTTCTAGTTAAAACATCTAGTTAAAACTGGAGAAGTGTTGAACTTATTTTCCGTTTTTCGTCGTAAGTATTACCAAAATTATCTTTATATTTAAAGATAAAGGCCTAATCTAATTCTAGTTGAAAGAATAAAACAAAAATATTTAAATATAAACTTTAATCATTTGAAAGAAACATGCTGCGGTTTTTGTTTTTTTATCTCGTGAGCAGCTGTTAAGATAAAAATATCATGCATACCGCACAAAGCTTTTATGCAAAAACAAACCTTAAGTATGATATTTTATATTTTTAAATGATACTTTAGAATGCGCACCATGACAGGTGTCACATGATCTTATTGATATTATTATGTACTCATCCATTTCAAGGATAGATTTTTCTATAAATAAAAGTGAGATATTTTTGGTTTTATGTGTTTGAGAACATTTGTAGCATGACACATAAAATTAAGGGGAAAAAATAATGTTGATCGTAATAATTTTTATCAAAATTTAGTTGAGTATATTGCTTCCAAGCTTGCTTAAGGTAGCGAAAGCATTATGATCATTGTGATGAACGAAGATATTTCCGAAATCCCTGGACATAAATCCGTTTCAGGGAACATTTTTTGTCTCGCATCTATCTGTCGATTGGACTTTTCGTCAAAATTTGGCAAACCACTATAAAGTCTTAAAATTGACTCGTCCAATTTTAATATTAGGCCTTTTTTGGCCCATATTAAATAAATAAGGTTGAAATGCAACCTTATGGACCTATTTCTTCCTCAAGCGTGTGCACAAACTTGTTTTTATTAACAACAAGATCTTTACAAAGTACTCTCATGCGTTGTCAAAGAAATCTGGATGATTTGTCGAAAGTAGCCCACAGATGGTCCCATATTCATATTCATTTCAAATATCTACGCTAATTTGTTTAAAAAAAAGTGTGACCCCAATGGGAATCAAAACAGATTTTAATCTTATTTGACCATTCATTCAATTATCTGACGCGAGGAGGCAATGTACCTCTCTAATTGTCAGACTATTTTCTTTTAAATATATTTATTAAAAAAGAAAGGTGGTAGGTATTATAATAGCTGGGCTTTTTCTTACATTTCGATTAACCCAACATAAGGTTAATACAGGATATAATGATACATACATGAAATCATCAGTTACACATCAGTTATTAAACATCTACTCGATGGGATCATCAGTGTAACATGTCTCACCTCTCTGGGATTCAAACCATCATCAGATAAGTCGGTTTAAAATAAGGTTAAAGTACCTTAACCACTTAATGGACCAAATAATTTACATATTTACATTATCTGTTAGTGCATGAAAAAAATAAGTATACAGACAATATTTTCTTTTAATATTTGTATAGATAAACACATTTTAAGAGCATTTGAGCCCAATTGGTCCAGGAGATAGCGTGCAAAAAAGTGTCTGACTATAACATCAAGCTAGAATTTTGTGTGCAAGTTAATTTTTTAGTTTAATTTAATATGTGGTCTTTACATGTGATAAAAATGGTAGGCTAAGTTCGTCTGCGGGACATAGCTTGGCAATAGGCATTTTAAAAAAAAAACAACCGGTGGAGAGCGGCCATGTCCCGATTATAATGGTGGACAATGTCATTTCCGTGACCCTGAGTACAAACTTAGTTAGTACAGACCGAAAATCAATTTGATGTTATACTTTGTCACTTGATAATGGACCTATGTGATTTGGAATAATATTTGAATAATAGATTTATATTTATTAACAAATTCTAAAATGTAGGTATAGACAATTTAAATACGAATCTAAAAGTGTAAGCCATTTTCTCGGAAAAAATGTAGTTCCAGAACAAATAGCTTTCAAGCTAACGGTGAGAGGCTTGGTTCGATTTACTTTTAGAAGTTACTTTTATGATGAATTTTGATAAAATTTTCAATAATAATTAAATGTACATACGAAAACTCGAAAAATAATAAATGGAAAACACTGGGCTAAGTAATTATGAACTCGTATATATGAGAAAGTTTGTCTGAGCTGTTTCGGAACGATTAATTTAAGTGAATTGTAAACCCTTATAACGAACAAAAGAGAAAATAAACGACAGCAAGAGCTTATAAAATGATATATTAATGTATAATAGAAGACACGGGGTTAGAATGTCGCTTCCTCAGCTGTATAATCCTTATAATAATTGTCATTCTCAACCATGTAACGTAAACAGACAGCTATTTATATATAGCGATGCTGGGCGAAAACTGAGCGAGGGGACCAGTGCTGGAATTGAACTGATGATTGTGTTTGGTCCGGGAATTGACCTGATGAATGTGTTTGGTCCGGGAATTGACCTGATGAATGTGTTTGGTCCGGGAATTGAACTGATGGTTGTGTTTGGTTCCGGAATTGACCTGATGAATGTGTTCTGTCCGGGATTTGAACTGATGGTTGAGTTCGGTCTCGGTTCGGGAATTGAACTGAGATCTGTGGATACCCAACTAAATGGTGTCCACGCCCGAAGCTGCTATAATTTATCGGTATACAGTGCACCCTCTCGTATTGGAGCTATCAAGCACCCTCGATATTCATTATGTTAGAGTGAAATTATCATGCCGATTCAAACCCAGAAATTGTTTAATAATAGTATTATTAAAATTCCTTTAAAATTAAAAATTCTCCTAAAATTCCAATTTTACATTTGAAGCTCACGATTGACGGACCGCTTGGACGAACAACGTTGTCCAATGTCGCGCATTGGTAGAATGAACACTTATATTTAGGGCTCGGCAATATATGCAAAATAAAACCTCGATATATGCATGAAGATGCCCAATAAATGCATTTATACATATGCACGAAAAAATCTAAAATTGAGCCACTAAAATGCGCTCAAAACAAATGAACTATTAAATAAGTGCTGGGAAAATAAGAAAAAATAGTGACGAATTATCCGCCATCTTGGATTTCCAGTAAATCAGATCAAATTGCTAATCTTATTTTTTCTATGGCCCAGCAGACCGCACATTTTGCATATTTTTCTATATTTTTAGTAACAGCGGAACTACGATTTTAGGGGGGGGGGGACACGAAAAATGTCGATGTTTTTTGACAAAATGGCGCC
>KZ651062.1:405380-422309 GCA_001010745.2 Gerris buenoi
AAATCAATAATATTATTATATGTATAAAATTTGTATCACATATTTTACTTCTCATGTATAGATACCGATACCAATGTATCATAAGTAGTTTATTTGTTACAAAGTCAATTAAATTGTTAAATAAAAGCCTCTAATAGTAGTTTATATTAATAAGTACCAATGAAAAATAAGAGGCACTTTTACGGGAAAAATTAATTTTCCAAGACATTGTTGTTTACTGGAGGTCTATAGGGAGAGATAATCTGTGAGTTATAAGTTATATAATATATAGGTACTTACGCCACAAGGGTATTGACAATAAACATTAATTTTTTTATCAATTTTAATTAAGTCCCACGAAATTTTAGCAAAGCAATTACCTTATTTATACTTATACTTTCTCACAGAGACATTCTTCATTCTTCTGTCCCGATATAATTACCGTAGACTCACCCCGATTGATCATATAAAATAAAAAATCGTTCCGAGACAGCTTAGAAAAACTTTCTCATGTTATACGAGTTCATAATTACTTAGTCCAATGTTTCCAATTTATTAGTTTTCTTGGATACATTTAATTATTATTGAACATTTTATTAAAATTTATCATAAAAATAACTTCTCCTTGACGGGGAAGTGAACCTCCGTTTAAAGCTATTTTCTCTGGAACTAGATTTTTCCCGGGAAAACTGCTTATATCGTTAAAATTCGTACGGCGGTATTCGTCGGCGGTATCTCTCTCAACTTTGTTATTTTAAATGGTTTTTTTTCTAAAATTAGATTTTTTTTTTTTAAGAAAAATGAGTTTTGAATTAACAAAATCGGTTAAGAATTGACAGAGATATTTAGATTTCAATGTAACAAAACTGCTATTTTAGTATGTAAAATACTGTAAACAAAAAAAATCGCAAATTTAACAAAATTATCTTAATTCTGTTTATTTCACTTATTTGCCTCTAATAGTAGTTTATATTAATAAGTACCAATGAAAAATAAGAGGCACTTTTACGGGAAAAATTAATTTTCCAAGACATTGTTGTTTACTGGAGGTCTATAGGGGGGATTGACCTGATGAATGTGTTTGGTCCGGGAATTGAACTGATGGTTGTGTTTGGTTCCGGAATTGACCTGATGAATGTGTTCTGTCCGGGATTTGAACTGATGGTTGAGTTCGGTCTCGGTTCGGGAATTGAACTGAGATCTGTGGATACCCAACTAAATGGTGTCCACGCCCGAAGCTGCTATAATTTATCGGTATACAGTGCACCCTCTCGTATTGGAGCTATCAAGCACCCTCGATATTCATTATGTTAGAGTGANTTTTTTAGATTTGGTATTTTACATACTTAGATTTGTTACATTAAAAACTGAATATCTCTGCCAATTCTCAACCGATTTTGTTGATTCAAAGCTCATTTTTCTTCAAAAACAATCTAATTTTAGAAAAAAAATATAGGTTACCATTTAAAATAATAAAGTTGAGAGAGATACCGCCGAAACTATAATATAAAAAAAATTTGGAAATCATATCATGAAACTACGCAAAAAACCAAGGGGAGTTACCATTTACATTTTTTCTCTATCTTCCAAAATAAAAGAGATAACTGGGTGAGCCAGTTTATCGCGGCCACCCTGTATACTTTTAACTTAAAAATTCTATTGTTTTGAGACATAATTTTTCAATAAATTTTTAACCACTCTACGAATATACATATAGAATGCAGAATACACACACAATTTTTAATGTTTGCGGCATAAATAATCTAAGAATTCTAATATAAAAATGATTATATCTAAATAAAGCAAATAATAATGGAAGCCTGATAGGATGTTCTGTACACGTGCCCCAGGGCCCAGGGGGCTGCCCTGCCCACCCAGGTTGAGAAACCCTGATCTAATCAATTTACCTTCTTGCATTGTTAATCAACCCTGTTAAATTTAATTCCAAATCCGGTTAGTGGTTATCATCAAGTTCTAGTTCTAGTAATAAACAAATTATATATTGTGTTGTGGCAACACTGGGATAAGTATGTCCGAAGTCTGAGGAGTATAAAGTAACCACTCATTTAATACAATTAGATATTACTTTCACTGTAATGTAGGCTTTACAATGAATAGACATGAATGGAATCTTCCCACTCGAATATTTTAGCTTACCATTATCAAACTATCTTGGGATACGATACTGCAGTTTCGGTCATCAAGAGTCAGTAAATCCTTTTCAGGTTCATTCAACCTTCTTTGCAAAGTCTGATGTCTCCCATATTTAACTGCTTTTACGCAGTCCAAATACCAATGATATTCTATGTTTTATTACTAGTTTTTAACTTTTATAGAATCAAACTATAATATCCGTAAGTTTTAAACTTAATGACTAGATCGATGGCTGTGTAATGTATTCGTATAAATTTGATCCAGTTTAATGATCGGTAGACGTTTCATTTCGTTTAAAATGGTCTAATACCCTTGCCGATATCGATACTCGAAACGCAAAGAAAAACAAAACAAAAATAACTTTGATTTATAAATAAGCTCGATATCTAATAAATTTATCATCTCATAAAGATAAAATATTATTCGAAATTCCATTTCTTTGATATAAACAGTCCTCAAGTTATTATACCAGAATATTCATAGTCGTTGCAATCTTACTACCTAGTCTATGTATAGACATAGATAGAATAAACATAAACACCTTATAGACGCATCGTTTACAGCTCAGGCTCCTGCGGCCTATAAATCTATATCTTCCGAAGGAAATCGCGTCAGAGATTTGGCAGATACCAATTATGTTTATTATAAGCACCTAACTTAAGACGAAATTTACTCACTTTTAGCCACAGAATTCTAATCCTTCATATCCAATATAAATGATATTTGTATTGGAAATTTTGTATTACATACTTCAAGAATGTCTGTAATACAAGAATATTTAAACTTCTTTTCATAATTCACAAATTTAAATCAGGAATTTGATTTCAACTGAATAACTGTCGACTGATTTACAAAAGAATTCGAAATGGTTTAGATTTTAGATCTTTTATTAAATTTATTTTTTCACACATTGGCAGAAAAAAAAAAAAAAAAAATTAAAACAAACCTTCCTCTGCCATATATGTAATTTAAACTCTAAACTCCCACACATCACGGTAGAAAATACTAAAATGCAGAACAATCAACCATTATAAACCACGGTATTTATCATAGAATATTTTTTAAAAAAATGTTAAAATATGTCAATTTTTACATTTTATTAAGGACTGGAAGTGATACATTTTTACACTACACACTACGCATTTACTTCGTATTCTAGATATAGGAAATAGTGTTTCATTGAACATACGGATCTTTAAAATACATATATTCTCACAATTAGTAGAAATTCAATTATAAATAAATATCCATTCTTGATTTTGAATATGTTTGTGTTCAAACAATGTAATACGTTTATCTCATTGATTATTGAATAAATGTCATGAAAAGATTTACAATTCAGTTGGTTCTCCTTAGCGTGTAAAACGAGTCGATTGTTTTTTTTTTGGAGGTATGTGAATTTGAGCTGAGTCGCAATAGTTTAAGGATTTCTCAACGTGTTGTTTCTGTACAGCGTGCGTATCCCGCTACGCATTTATAAGCCTATACCTTGTAGACACAGAATGTTAACGTAATCAGGAGGAACCTGCAGTCTTTGAACTCAACAATGGCGAAACCAGCTTTCAAGTCAAGTTCAGTGACAGACTCAACACTGTTAAAAAATTATATGTATGTATTATTAAACACAAACCAAGGCTCGTGTTTCGGTCAATAACACACAGCTAAATGCAAACGAACATTCCCGACGATTTAAAACCTTTTTGAATGATCTACAACTTTAGCAACTAAAACCAATTATTTAAGAACAATGCAAGCAGATTTAACTCTTTTAAAAAACAATAAATCTATTAGTGAAGTTAACACACTGAAACTAAACTATTATATTATACTTTTATACTTTTTACTCATTATGGTTTTTTTTTTTTTTTTTTTTCAATTTCTTTGTTAGCTTTCTTCTTCTTTTTCACTATTATCCGCAGCAACAAGATTATTAGTTTACTCGTTGACTAATATATTAGTTAGCGTTAGCTTCTCTTGTTAACTTGTTTGTTAGTTGATTTTTCATATTGCTCCCCTGTTACATTAGCTACTATATTTAATGATTTTGTTTATATATTACTTAGTTTTATTTTAGTTTGTTCGGTTATTCGGTTGCGTATATAAGTTAACTAGGTACCTTGATACTTATTACTTTGTTTTATTGTTAGCATGTTAACAATAAAATATTTTTGTATTAGTTCCAAAATTTGTTTGAGAAATATCAGGGAACAATTTTAGTCTCGTGTCTGTTTCTCTAGATGCATAACCATCAACATTTTTACAAACGCTCGTATTTTGATTTCTATACATAATATTATATCCGGAATATACTTGGAGAGTATGGTAAATGTAGCCTAAAATAGTCCCATATTATTTGCAATCATTGCACGTAATGCTTTAATTTTTAATGATAATTAGTATAGTGACAAGACGCGAGGAAGCTATGCGTACTAATTGACAGTCTTTTTTGCTATTACTATAAATAAGGTTCAGATTGGCTGCTAGTGCGTGAGGGATAATACTAAATAAAACCAATAATAACCTGTTACTGAGGTTAAAAACCTAATATGAAAATGTTTTGCAGTTATTTTTATTATTAGGTTGAGTTTATATCTAATGTTTTATTCATAATGTGTAAAATAACGTTTGCTGTATTAGGGAAAAAGTAATAAAAATTGAATTCGTATAATAACTTTGAGCGGGGAGTAGAAAATCGAATTTGATGTAATAAGGGTTGACGAGTATGACATATTGAATAGAAAAGGGAATGGCTTCTGAACATATTTTTTACCTGACGTTACCCCATTTGAAGTCCTAATAAAGTTAGGGGAGTAAAATATCAAGTCCATAGCATAGCACACAAAGAAATTTATATTTGAACTAAAAATTAAGTTTTATTCACTTTTATATTCATGTACACAAAAGGTATGTAAAGAGAAATTGTTAGTATCGTTCGAAAATTCGGTTTAAATATTTTATTGATTTTCGTTTTTTAAGAGCCCTCTTGGGACCAAAACCCACCCTCCAACTATAACTCGAGCATCTGAGATAATGGTTTCCGAATTCAAAAATTCCATGACAGAAATCGGTTTTAGACATCAGGGAACAGCTTTGGCCTCGTGTCTATCGGTCCGTCAATCCGTCCATTATGTTTACGGACCTGTTTTATGTCATAAATAAATATAATTTGGACTGAAGGTCATTGTTCAGTTCAACATTAATTTCAACCTTCCACGCGCTCAAACACATTCTCTTTAACAGAACCTGTATGATATTTAAGAATTTAGATGATTCGTCGAAATTATGGTTCGGCGCGGATGGTCCCGTATTTCATCCCTCTGCACTCATTAAATATTGCTGAATTGACACTTTTTCCTGTAAAAAAAACAAGCAATTTTGAAAGCGATAAAAAAAAATAGGTCCTATAAATCGAGAAAACTTTGTTTTATAGGTATCGGTACTATATTTAAATTCCATAGTTTCTAAAGCTATTGATTTATCTTTCAACTTATCTTTCAATTTATCTTTTTTTTATTTATTTAATGAGTGTTCAACAGGTGATTGTTGAATTATTTTACTTTATCTCACCTTCTCCGGAGATATATAAAGGAAAAATATTGTTTTGGTTTTCACCCTAAATACCAAAATCTGAGATTTCAACAGAATTATCCGTTTCAGGTGTTTTAACATTTGAGTGGTTTTTAGCTGAATGACTGTATGTCTATGACACGCATCTATGACTGAGACAACTCCCAAAGTTTTTTTATGCTAGAGAGTTTGAACTTGATACAAAAATCAGGCTTAGTTGTGAAAAAATAATAAAAAATATGAGTAATTAGGACAAACTTCAGCGCAATCGGAAAATATTTAGCTGACAGCAAAATTGGTTAACGACACATTTATTCCGGCTGACAACCCGGAATAAATGTGTCGTTAACCAATTTTGCTGTGAGCTAAATATTTTCCGATTGCGCTGAAGTTTGTCCTAATTACTCATATTTATAAGACATTTCTACAGAATTACGTTGTGATATCCGCTACTTTGACAATTTCGAATTAAAACTTTGAAACTTTTAACTTTACAACTATTAGGTTTGTTTGCAACATTTTTGTTGTAAACAAGCTATTTTTACGTTGTAAAAGACAATAAGTGTTTTAACATTTTTATTTGGATGGCTGGCTAGTGTTATTCATTATGTGGAGAGTGGAGGACGTAATTGCAGCCGCAAATGCTTGTTATATTTTGGCTACTCAAAGAGCACCAAGAAGATATTTGATAAGACCGTTGCTACGAGGAAGAACCAGATATAGTGACAGTGCACTATATCTGGTTACCACAGAAAATCTGAAAAGAAAATCTGAACCTTTTTGAGAATGGCAAGCAGTGACTTTGTGCATTTGATACTTCAATTCAAGTAGGACCGAAAAAAGAAAAATCACAGAGAAGTACTTGCGTCCAAGTACTTTTTAGGGTTTTGTAGATGAGTAAGCATACCCATTATGTAATTATGGTTTCTGGTCTTCGATCTCAAGAGTCCGGGTTCGATTCCCCGGGGGGTCACAATGTTTTTTATCAGTAATAAACCAATAAGGAATGCAAACTTTAAAAAAGCAAATATATATTTGTGTCCTACTCTTCAGCAGCTTTCATTTGATACCCAACTCAAAATTTTAAAAAAATAAAATTTTGGGCGCACTTCACTATTTCGCGCCCAAAATTGACAATTTTTAAAAATTTGGGATCAACTCCCGGAATTTTCATCGCCCAACAATAAGGCATTAGCATGAATTATTTCGAAATTTTAGCACCAGCCAATCTATAGTGGTTGGGGGGGGGAAATTTTTTTTTGGGTATATTTTGATTTTTTTCCCCTATAAGGAATGCAAAATTTAAAAAAGCATATATATATTTGTGTTCTACTCTTCAGCAGCTTTCATTTGATACCCCACTCAAAAATTTAAAAAAATGTAAATTTTTGAGTTTACCACATTTTTTTGAATTGCGCATGCGCAAATCTAATTATGGACTTCTGTATATTTTTCCTCTGGTTGGGTCAAAAAGTTGCACCAGGGTTCCAAATTTCAGCACTTTCGCTTGAACGGTTCGGGCCCTATGAACCAAAGAGCGACGGACGGACGGACACATCACCCTCGGCATAAGGGTTTTGAGAAGTATCTACAAAACCCTAAAAACGGGCCTTGACAATGCGTTTAGCTAGTGGAGATTCTTAAGACGCAGGGAGGGAGAAAGTTTGCAACTTTTGGTGCATATTTGAGTTTAAAACAAAGATGAAAGAGTTTCAGTATTTTACCGAAATTTTGTCTGAAACTCGTTAAGTTTACAACAATTTTACAAATCGTATCATGAAAAATTTCAAACTTCCTTTAAAAGTGTAAACTTCTTAGTTGCAAACTGCTCTATAAACGTGGCTTAACTATTTTATAAATATTAACAAATGTATCGATAGAAATTGTTTAACATAAAGAAAAATAGTCACTTTTTTGCACCCTATCTCCTAGACCGGACTATAATGAATATGTATTATTTTAATGTAGAAAATAGTTGGTTTACATTTTGAAACATTTAATATTACTATTACATATTTATTATATTACCTGTCTAGATGATTGTATTTTATGTTTTGATTATTTTTGGTGAAGTTCCGAGACTCCGTAAATCCATCATCCATAAAAATCAATAATGTGTGGAAAAATAAAAAAAATCATCAAAGTACGCTATAGGAAGCAAGAAAGCTATGTTGTCACTCTCTATTGATAGACTATTTTTCATATTTTATTTACCTTTAAAAATGGAGTCATTTTAAAGTGCAATTGCTTCTTTAACAGTTTCGAAAAAGCAGTTACTGTAAAAACCACTATAAATGCAGTTGGATGCAATTTAATTTATACAGAGAATAAATTTTATAGTAGGGACTAAAGACTTTACACTGTCTAGTTCAATAAACTTTAATTAACAACGAAACATAATATTTATTATGGTCTCATATTTCATCAGCATAATAAAATAAAACAAGAAGCTAGTAGGCGATTTAAAGTACAAAGCCAATGTGAGTGGATTGTAATGTTGTAGTCTTCTTTTATTCACGAAGCAGCAAGATATTGATTGGGTTATGTCCGTTCGTCTGTGAATAGCGTATATACAGAAATATAAACTGTTAAAGCTAGAGATTTGGAATTTAGCTCAGTTGTAGAACACTCTCGTGTAAACTCGGCAAACTAAATTAGAGAGTTCTAAATAATTAGGGTCGTAAGACATGAATTAGACATGTTCGTTACTTCGATGTCTTTAGGGAATTCTACTTATTTATACGGTTTTAAAGAGAACTATTTTCATCTGCAACTGAAAATAGTATGAATATAATTTGTTAAAGGTCTAAATACGTCTGTGGTAAGTGAGGTGACAGTGGTATAATTGAAAGGGCGAAGGTGAAGTATTATTCATTGGTTGAAGGAGAGTGTTTAGGACGGTTAGACAGGTCTGGTTAGTGCGCAGTTACATTGAGCCGATGATACGGCTACATACAGGGCTGAGCTACGGCTGGTTCTATCTCTATCCTTTCCAGAGCATTACAAACACGGAACACATGTTATCTAATAAATACCCAGGTTACACTTGTTCGCTTATCTTCCAAGCAACTTACTTCTGAATTCTAGATATCTAGACAAGTGACAACTGAACCAGATCAGTAGACAGTGTTTCTAAACACCTTTAACTTGAAGTTAATAATACTTGACATGATAATTCTTGTAACGAATTTGTCTTTTAGTGGTGCGGTTTTGAAGGATTTGGCCAAAATTAGAGCTAAAAGAATCTTAGGAATGTTTAGACTCATAATTTCAGATGTCCAATAATAATATATAAGGAAGACATGAATTAACTAAAAAACTAAACACAGAACTGTTTACTTAACTAAAAAACTAAACACAGAACTGCTTACTTAACTAAAAAACTAAACACAGAACTGTTTACTTAACTAAAAATCTAAACACAGAACCGTTTACTTAACTAAAAAATTTAAATAATTCAAATTACAACAGGAGACATACAGAGAAAAATAGACCCCCGCACCGGGACTCGAACCACGGGCCCCCTATATTCCGTACAGGCGCTCTTACCAACTGAGCTATACGGGAGAATGATTTTTCTCTGTCGTAACTGATACATATTCCCCGAAACTAAGCTTTTAATCTTATTCTACAAATCTAGAGAGCCAAATATTCACGGCAACAGAACTAGACCGAGAATTAATTAATTTTTAATTAAACTAAACCGAGAAAAACGCTTATAATTGTAAAGCACTCAATCAACCTGTACCTAGTACATCTATTAGAAATTCAATTTTTTTAAGTTTTTGGTAGTTTTCTTACTACCGAAAGATTAAATTTTAAATAATTCAAATTACAATTATCAATAACTACGGGAGACATACAGAGAAAAAAATAGACCCCCGCACCAGGACTCGAACCACGGGCCTCCTATTTTCCGTACAGGCACTCTTACCAATCATTCTCGCGTATAGCTCAGTTGGTAAGAGCGCCTGTACGGAAAATAGGAGGCCCGTGGTTCGAGTCCCGGTGCGGGGTCTATTTTTCTCTGTATGTCTCCCGTAGTTATTGATAATTGTAATTTGAATTATTTAAAATTTAATCTATTGGTAGCGGTAGTAAGAAAACTACCAAAAACTTAAAAAAAAAAAAACTAAAAAACTAAACACAGAACTGTTTACTTAGAGCAACTATACAAGCTCAATTGACTTAAAAATAAAAAACCGAAGCATCTGCAAAATGAAGTCACTCATTTAACTTGAAGTTGAAGTACTTAAACAAAATACTATTTACTTGAAGCAAATAAATAAATCAGCTTAAGGTAGTTGATGTAAGTTACAGAATGAAGTTTACTGTTGACACGAAGTGACGATAGACAAATTGACTGTCGTTAAGAGACCGTGTCAAAGAGATTTTGTTAAACCTGACGTTTTAAACGCCAAAAAGATTATTCTCAAAGAATTTGCTCATGGTAAAAGTCGTTCGCAATAAACTGTTAGATCATCCTAACGCATTAAGTTAATTACATTATTTCTGAAAGGAATGTTAATAGGTTTTATTTTACAGCCTTCGATTCTAAAAATTATAAAAGGTTATACAAATAAAACAAAATATTGGAATGGAAAATATCAGTATAAAATATGGATTGACCTTTGCTCATGAAGCAAGGAACAAAGTTTCCCGTTCGATATGTAAGTTGTTTCTTTGCAATTGTTGTTTGCATGCAATTAAATTAAATTAGTTCATTTTAATTTGGATAAATAATTTTTATATTCCCATAAGTCGTAAGTAAGTAGGTTCTTTTGAGAATAAATTAATATTAGATCTAAATATTAGCTATTTTGTAGATATACATACATTTAATAATCGTTTCAATGAATACTATAAACTGAACTAGTTACTAATATCTTGAAGCAATAAGAAACTGAAATAATGACTAATATCTTGAAGTAACTGTAAACTTAATTAGTTACTAATGTCTTGATGCAACCGTAAACCAAACTAGTGACAATTTTTTTGAAGCAGCAACAAACGGAACTAATTATGTACCTACTAATGTCTTCTTGAAGCGACATTAAACTGATCTGTTAGTCCTTAAGTTTTTGAATACATGAGGTAAGCACGACAAAGTGAACTAATTTATAATGTTTTTTAAGAAACTTTAATCGAATAAAAAAAGCCTGCATTGTGAATATCCTTCGAGAATTTAAAATGTTGAAAAATTATAATGATATATTTGAGGATATTACCGTATAAATTAAATAGAATTTGAGGATGGCCAAAAATAAAAAATAAAGGTTTAGTTTTACACCTTCTTCAAGTTTTAATATAAAAATGATTTATTATACCTGATTTATGATTATTAACGTTCATTCTTTTATTATACTTTGGAGGAGGAGATATACGAGTATTTTTCGAAACATCGGTAAATCCAACGTACTTGGTTATTTACTTTTTATTGATATCCGCAAATTCTATTTCATTTACATTTAGTTTTTAGATATTGTTGCTTCACGTAATGAACATCACAAGCTGAGCTAACTGCTAATTTATTGGAATCATCCACAAACTGAACAGTAACTAATGTCTTTAATCAAACACAAAATTAACAGTACTAACTCCTAACAGTACTACTCTTTAATCAACCACTCTCTGAGAGTTAGTTCAATTTGTAGTTTTTTTTTAAACAGTTTATGGAGTTAATTACTTGAAGCAACCACAAAATTAAGTACTAAATACTAACAGCTATTGCATTGGATTTAAGATCTTACAAAATAATCAATCATCCTTACTTTAAAAAGGAGATTATATTCACGAAGTAAGATTTTAAATAATCAAACAATCTGTCCGAGGCAACACATAATAACTTTCTTTTATACGAATATACTGAATATATAATTACTTGGCCCTGTGTTCGCTATTAGGGTCCGTAGGCAAAACCAAGGGCCATTATATTTTCCTGCGTGTGTCTGTCTGTCGTCTGTCCGTCCGTCCGTCGCCGGCTCTCACGGCTACACCTTTAGTCCGATCACTTTGAAATTTGTCATGTATATGTATTGTACCTACCCACACATGTTAAAAATATAGCGACTTAAAAAAAATATTTTTCAAAAAAATTAGGGTAAAAAAACTTAAGGGTTATTTTTTTTCGACATCGTGAGGGGTATCATATAAAAGGGTACGTCGAGCTGATTACAAAAATATATAATTCTATGGTAATAACTTTGATAGGGTGAGCGTAAGCAAGTTTGAAGTGGGTGTGAAACGTGTCCCCCCCCCTCTATCTCGCTTATGTGAAGTGCAAAAAATCTGAAAAAATTCTTGAACATTCTTCGACTAAAAGTAAAGATACCACTTTTTGGAAATTTCGAAAAAAATATTATTCCATTTTTTATTGACAAAATACGGTTTTTTTATAATTATGGTCTTTTCGATGTATTTATATGGCTATTTTTCGGTTCAATGGCAAAAAAATATTTCATCAAAAGTTTGTTTATGTTTTTTTTGAGAATGTCAGACCCATAGGACAGTACCTTGAACTATCCTATGGGTCTGACATTCTCAAAAAAAACATAAACAAACTTCAGAAAAAGTAAGCTTTTTAGCATTTTAAAAAATAACATCAATAGGGTACTACTTAAACTATACAGTGTTGCCTACGGACATTCGCCGCATCGCTGTGTGCTGACTAGCATACACTTGACCTGTTTATCTATTATTTGTATGGGTCTTCAAAATCGTAAACAATTATTTTTTTCTCGTTGTTTCACAGTTTTTTTTTGGGGGTNAAAAAAAAAAAAAAAAAAACACAGCTATAAATAATTGCCCACCTAGTCACTAGCGCACTGGAGATAAAATGACATATATATAGAGACCGCAGTATAGATAACCAAACTATGAACTTCTATATCAACCAGTCTAGCTTTACTGATAAACACAATAAAAACAACTGATAAACGAAATACAATACACTGTGGTTAACTTGTTTTTAGTTCTCTTTATCATTTTTTTATCATTTATATTACCAATAATTATAACTAATAAAATATTGATTGATAGTAATTATTATTTTCCTATATTATAATGATTTTAATATAACTTCAAACCTACGTAATTATAAGCCATTGCGTAGCTCTTTTTGTAAAGAGGGCAATATTATTATCCGGTTTTGGTACAATAGACAGAAAAAAAATTGTAGGGTTGAAAGAAAAAAGTTGCGTGCCTCCTCAAGCAGATTATTTCAAACCTATTTTTTCATCCCGTTAAATAATTCCTTTGATTTTACTTCTTTTATGTTATTACTAACTTTTTTTTTTAGATGTACGGTCGAACGCTTCTATTGTATTATCAAACAAATGTACTGCCTGAAAAATATTATTTCAGTCTGCTGTAATAGAAAAGATTCCGGTCATAAACGTTAAATTTTCAAATTGGAAAGCCATTTTCTTGAGGATTAATTAAGTTCACGTTTTAAAATTATATATTCCTTACTATTAGGTATAAATATTAATAAGGAACATTGGTTTGTAAGTTAGAAAAAATCTCTAGAACCACTAAACCATAATCATCTCAAAATTTTGTCATTTAATAATATTACGTATTTCGATGTGTAATAAGCTATATTATCCTTTTTAAATCGGGTGTATTTTGATGCAAAACGAAAAGTGACATAAACAAATTTTGTGGAAGGATTTTCTGAAACTGCCATTTTGAGTCAAGATGGTGGCCATAAACGTAACTTACCTAATTATACTAATACTAATCTTCTGTGAAGTTGACTTACTTGACTTAGTTCCTGTTACTCCTATAGGAGCATAGATAAAATTAATTTCTCGATTTCACCTCGGGTATTTTTTTGAACATGCGACTGAATTCATGTAATTAATTTTACCAAGCAGATAATAAAAAGCAAAGGCACAGCTTGTTAGTACTTTCAAGAGTATTAATTAACTGGATATTTTCAATTGGAATTTCATTTGAAGTTTTATATTTTATATTGAAATGTGACTAAACCAGGTCTTTCCCTAGCTTGATGGAATTATAAACCTAAATTAAAAGAAGGCAAATTGTCAGATATATATATAAATAATATTTAATTATTATCAGTTCATTGAATAGAATTGCAATATTTATACATCATGGAAACGAAAACAGTAGCCAGAAATCCCTGTCCATATGTCTGTCCAGTAGCCCTGTCTTTATTATCTTAACTCATGAAACATCACTTCGTTTGCAAATAGTATAACAATAACTGCTTGAATACACTACTTCGAATAAATACAATCCGAGCAAATATTCCTGTTTATGTTATCTTAAGGCTCTACCGCTCTTTAAGGTTAGAAAAATCATTAAAATTAAAATTATACTGGTTCTAAGCAAGATATCAAAAATCTTAGTACAGGGTTCATTCCTAATTTTAATTCTGCACAATTTGAGCCCTATTTCAACTTCCTATGATGAATAGTACAGGCGCCATTTCAATACAACGATAAAACTCGTATTAAAATGGCGCCCGTACTATTTATCAAAGGAAGTTGAAATAGGGCTCAAATTGTGCAGAATTAAAATTGGGAATGAAGCCTGTACTTAGATTTTTGATATCTTGCTTAGAACAAGTATAATTTTAATTTTACTGTTTTTCCCAACCTCAATGGGCGGTGACCTCAAGAGGCTTAAGAAACATCACTTCATTTACAAATACCGTTACAGTGATTGATTGAATATCAATCAATATACTACTTATACTCCTTAATAAAAGCTGATCAAGTAGCCAGTCATTATCTTAGCTCAAGAATAACAATATTTTGATTGCAAATAGCATAACAATAATTGATTGAATAAACAACTTTTATTTAATAAAATCCCTGTTATATTATCAATAAGTTAGGAAATGCAAATATCAAAATTACTTTGTTATCACAAAAAAAAGCTTATAAAATTGTTGTGAAATAATTTTTCTTTGGTTTGTTAATTTTATTACTATATAGCTTTTCTGCAATTTTATTCTCCTTAAAAAAAACAAAAAAAAAAAAAAAAACACAGCTATAAATAATTGCCCACCTAGTCACTAGCGCACTGGAGATAAAATGACATATATATAGAGACCGCAGTATAGATAACCAAACTATGAACTTCTATATCAACCAGTCTAGCTTTACTGATAAACACAATAAAAACAACTGATAAACGAAATACAATACACTGTGGTTAACTTGTTTTTAGTTCTCTTTATCATTTTTTTATCATTTATATTACCAATAATTATAACTAATAAAATATTGATTGATAGTAATTATTATTTTCCTATATTATAATGATTTTAATATAACTTCAAACCTACGTAATTATAAGCCATTGCGTAGCTCTTTTTGTAAAGAGGGCAATATTATTATCCGGTTTTGGTACAATAGACAGAAAAAAAATTGTAGGGTTGAAAGAAAAAAGTTGCGTGCCTCCTCAAGCAGATTATTTCAAACCTATTTTTTCATCCCGTTAAATAATTCCTTTGATTTTACTTCTTTTATGTTATTACTAACTTTTTTTTTTAGATGTACGGTCGAACGCTTCTATTGTATTATCAAACAAATGTACTGCCTGAAAAATATTATTTCAGTCTGCTGTAATAGAAAAGNCAGTTTGTACGCTTCCATCTCTCTCTCCACCTGCCTTAATCTCCCTACCTCCTTTAACGTTCTTACATTCCAAAATCCAATTTTTGTTTTCCTTTTCACGCCGAAAGTCATATCCATAGAATCGGTCCGGTTTTTTCTCCTTTCAGTTTCGTTAACAGTTTAAGTTTCAGGAATAATTGGTTGTTAACCTAAGATTCCCTAAGTCTTGTTTGTGGGGCTGCCACAATATTAAAGAGCTGACAAGACTCAGCTCTGCCCTTGTCCGCGACTGCTTATTCGACAGGACAATCCTGCTTATTTCACAGTTGACCTGAAGGTCGTTCCACTATCCACAACCTGTATACGCGCCTGGTAGCATGGGCATGCCTCTGGGAAGATAGCCCAGGGCCAGGTGTGAAGTTAGGAAGTAAATAATTAATAAAGAAAGGGCTTATCTATAGGATATAACCACATACCTATGAATTAATAAAAGATAAAATAAAAGAAGCAATAAAGCACCAATGGAAGAGGGGGGGGGGGGATACAGAACTTATAAATATACCATTAGTTTACTAGGACAACTAACATTTAAACCTGGTTCTCTAATAAGGAATCAATTAATTAAATTAGGCGGACTGCGGAGATGGGCTACAAACCCTTCTATACACAACTTCTGTTAAAAAACATCTTGGAATTTCTTGAAGATTCTCAAGATGGAGGTTCATTTCTAAAGAGTAGATATATAGGTATAAGGGAAAAGATTATAAGCAAAACACTCCTAACATCTATGGAACTGTGATAAGACAGATATGCGTATTGCGTATGTGCATATAATACTGCTACAACATACATATGATTCAAGATTGCAAGTTATCAGATGCATAATTGATAAGATAAGCAGTGTTGCCACAGCAAAATTAATGTTGAAGTGATTGGGGAAAAATCGGCATGTAATTAATTTTACCAAGCAGATAATAAAAAGCAAAGGCACAGCTTGTTAGTACTTTCAAGAGTATTAATTAACTGGATATTTTCAATTGGAATTTCATTTGAAGTTTTATATTTTATATTGAAATGTGACTAAACCAGGTCTTTCCCTAGCTTGATGGAATTATAAACCTAAATTAAAAGAAGGCAAATTGTCAGATATATATATAAATAATATTTAATTATTATCAGTTCATTGAATAGAATTGCAATATTTATACATCATGGAAACGAAAACAGTAGCCAGAAATCCCTGTCCATATGTCTGTCCAGTAGCCCTGTCTTTATTATCTTAACTCATGAAACATCACTTCGTTTGCAAATAGTATAACAATAACTGCTTGAATACACTACTTCGAATAAATACAATCCGAGCAAATATTCCTGTTTATGTTATCTTAAGGCTCTACCGCTCTTTAAGGTTAGAAAAATCATTAAAATTAAAATTATACTGGTTCTAAGCAAGATATCAAAAATCTTAGTACAGGGTTCATTCCTAATTTTAATTCTGCACAATTTGAGCCCTATTTCAACTTCCTATGATGAATAGTACAGGCGCCATTTCAATACAACGATAAAACTCGTATTAAAATGGCGCCCGTACTTGAAATAGGAAGTTGAAATAGGGCTCAAATTGTGCAGAATTAAAATT
>KZ651062.1:467480-482905 GCA_001010745.2 Gerris buenoi
TTAAACTCGCATTTATCTATTTAAAAAGCTTTGTTTTTAATTAAATTACATTTAAATTTACATTCAGTTTTTCGTATTTCTGTTTTGGGATTTATTGCATTTTTTATTTTAGAATTATAATTACTAATCGTGTATAATTTGTGTACGTATTCCATTTCAATCACTCTTGGGTTTACGTGATAATAATATAAACTATAAATAATGTAAAAACAACGATATCTATTTTATTTCTATTTTATATGTATGATTTATAATGTCTATGTTTAATTGTATTCTCATGCTGTATTAATATAAATATTTCTTTAGTGTTATTATATTTGATATATTTCTTAAGTTTAAGTGTTATTATGAATAGTCGTGTCATACTGGAATAGGCCTTGAAGAGAGATTATACAATACAGGCTAAAGAGAAGATAGGGTTGAATGCACTGCACAGTATAGACACTAGTGGTGGGCGGGGCTAGACCCGATCGTACTAGACTGCCTTTGCTTCGGCTTTCTTCGGCGACTTTTTTTTGTGCTCCCTAACGTCTAGTGACATATACATGCCAAATTTTAAAGTCATCGGACGAAAGGTGTAGCCGTGAGAGCAGGCGACGGTAGGAAAATATAAGGGTCCTTGGTTTTGCCTGCGGACTTTACTCTTAATAAAGATTACAACTCTTACTAAAGATGAGAAAAGAGTGAACGTGTAGCTTGCAGTAACTAGTAGTATCTATAAAATAAGTAAAAGTAAAGAGTAAACGTTGCTTTAGCTATAAAATAAACAATAAGAAACCGTAGCAGTAACTATAAATAAATTAAGATCAAAGAAAAATATAGAGTTATTGTAACTATAAACTAAATACCTAATAAGTAAAGAGTGAACGTTGTAAATTTAACAGAAAAAAATATATTTATATGGCGTCGGAAATTTTTTGTTATAAGGATGTATTATGACGGTCGATAACTTTCCACCAAAATACATAAAGCCTGCTTTCAACCACAGATAAAGAGAAAAGGAAGAATGAATAGGAAAGAATGAGTGTTGAAGTTTTAAGACAAGAGGTTTGAAGCTGACAACGTGTTGAGTCAGATTTGTAGGTCTCTGTTTTAACTCCTACACTGGCTTTAAAACTTTAACTCTTACTCTTTCTTCTTCTTCTTCTTCTTTTTCCTTCCTGTTTTCTCTTCTCTCAAGATGACCTTTTGTCGGAAGCCGGCTTCTTTTAAAAGTCTTTCTTTATTTCTAAAAATGTGACTAAGGTCATCATATCACTTTACTACGTTATAATAGTTCGAACTGTTCTTTCTATTAATTTATTAAACTAATTAATAAAATATAATCATGTATAATAACAAAAATCTGAGACAAGCTGGAAAAATATGAAGTGTCCGAATTTACATATATTTTAAAAAGAGAATTTTAAATTTTGTTTTTCTGTGAAAAAAACAGTTCTCTAAAACAAATTTAATCTAAATGACATCATACTTACTTTAAATAATACTTAGTATTTGTTTTCTATTTACCACTAATAAAAATTTAGTTTGTCCAGATTGTCGGACATAACATATTTTGCCCACTACTAACATCAATTAAGAAAGGTGGCAAATTATGACATAATGAAATAAAAAGCAATTCGAATGAAATGTTTATTTTGTATTAAAAAAATGAACCCAGATAATTAAATGTACATATATGGAATTTAAGAAATATTCTATGATTTTAGTGATCTTTTTATGATCAGAGCAGTAGATATCATATGTTGCTACCATCTGCCTATCTTTTAAGTAATATTGTAGGCATTATACAAAAGCATACTTATAGATAATATTGATTGCGCATGCGCATCTCTGGAACAGAAGTCCTAAGACAGTGTAGTAGTGTTTTTCCACTTTTTAGATCTCGCTGAGAGCTGCCAAGTATGTAAAAGCTCAATTTTTTAAATGGATATCTCGTATTTTGCCTTCTTACCACTGAAAAGGTCTGCCAATTGATGTGTCCTATAGAGGACATCCTAGTGTCCTGTCACGTATACTGTGATGGTATTATAAAAATTAGCTTATGGTTGAATGCAAATAATGGGCGTAGAAGGTTGAAAATTATATGGGTACGACAAAGGTCTATAATTAAGAAGTGCTATCAATATTTATTAAAATCGAATGAATAGTTTTTAAGATATGTTGGTTCGCAAAAATGTTGAACTATAAACTGACAGATAAGAGAAATGTTTAGAGAAATCTGTCTTGGAATTTTTAAATTCGGAGAAATAGTGAAGTTTTGTTCTTCAGAACTATCAGAATGCTTTCATTACCTTCGGTAAGCTTGGAGGCAATTGTACCAGGAGGGAGGAGGGTAGAGAATCGAAGCTATTGAGCTGAAAAAAAGAACAGTGAACGGTAAAAATGTACGATATAGTTGAATGGATAATTTTATTGTTTAGTTCTTTTATGACCTATTTCATTAAATGAACAACTTTACACCTCTCTTTAAGGCATTTAGATACTATAATAAATCTAAATATAAGTTTAATGACTACTAACAATAATTAGTGAATCATTACTTCCCTATATCAATTTTAAATAAGAAAAGTAGTAATTATGCAGCAAAATATGTTTTCAAATCATAGTCATTATTTTTTCCGTCTGCTTTCCTTGGCTCGTGCTTGTCTTTTTTTGTAGTCACTAAATATGGCTTCCCATCTGAAACCCAGGTACCTAAAAACCTGTTCTTGAGAAGTATATTATACACAGGTAACCTGAACGATGAAACAAAAACCTTTTGAATGGACCATAGGTTTTTTATGACTAACTTTGATAAAACGAACCTATTAAATTTGCAGGATACAGGCAATTATTAAAAGCTAAGCCCTACAGTTGAAGATAACACTTTTAGCGTTATTAAAGGCCAAACATTTTTTATTTGTGTTTTCCGTCGATTTACATGTTTTAGATCACCTGTTCTAAATATTCTGTCGCATGTTGGCATATTCCTTAATCGTGTCTCAAGGCAAATTTAATACAGATGCATCTAAGCTCTATATTTATATTTAGGAGAAGAAAGGGGACAATGACATTTCTAGTGGATACTTGAAATACTAATAAAGTTCTCACATTTATTCTTATATACATATAATAATTCAACTAATGATGAATATTATAATATTATAATATTTATTATATTATATTTATTATAATATTATTTATATTATAATATTTGTTTAATTTTACAATTATTATTTAGTTCGGCCGCCATTTTAATTAATTATTTCTTATATTTACAGTAAAGCCTCCATCTTTCATATTGTTCATCAAGACCTCTCTTGACTATCACCTTTACTCATAGAGTGGTAAATATTCTACCTGGGGGTATAACCATTATTTTTAAGGGTTATAACTATCATTTATAGTTCGACCGCCTCGAACTAAATTCACCTTAACTCATTGGCGTAGTGTGGCAAATGGCAAATGTTCTACAACCCTCCTTGAAGGGGTGATTGTAGTTATAGTATATCTACTGCTTTAACTTACTGCTACTACAACCAGCATTCTTTTAACTTGGAACGCCCCGTTTAGATCCCCTCTAGCTACGCCAATGGGTTAAACTTCTCTAAAGGTAATTTATATAAAAATCACTACCTCTTTTTTTTTTGTTCCTCCCAACACCCCGCGGCTACGAATAAGATTTTGAATATTACCTTATTAGTAGATAAACACGCACTAAAAAGAAGCCCTTCCCAAAATTTAACTTTCTATAGCAAGAAGTCAATTTTTTCTTCCAAGTTTACCAAAGGTAACGAAAGCATTATGATCATTCTGAATAAAGACATTTATTGATAGTCTCCGAATTGAAACATTTCAAGACAGAAATCAGTTTTAGACAAAAGAGAACAATATTTGGTATCGTCTGTCTTTCAACATATTTGCAAATCATCACATCTTTAAAAGTACCCATCTGATTTAAAAAAAATCATTATGGTTTGTCAAAAGTATCTCTCAAATGGTCCCATATTAGTTTCAGCCATCTTTCACAAAATCAATATGATGCCACTGGTAATCGAAACAGAACCCAATTGATCATTCGTCTAATACATTGGGAACGTGGAAGGAATGTGCCACACTAATTGTGAGACAATTTTATCTCCTAGTCGAAATCCAAAATTATTAAGCAATAGTTTTTTAAGTAACTGAATAACCCTTACAAATTTATAAACCCTTTACCTTTTCGGAAAGGGAGAGTAAGTAATGAGTGAGAGTTTTCATTGTATACTTATATATACATTGATAATTTATAAAATTATTCTAATCTACTATTCAGTTCTTGTTTTATTAGATATTCATTCGTTGTATAGTATCTGAATGTTTTATTAGCTATTCCGTAATGATCAATATAATAGAGGTAATAAAATATGTAGTCAGACCTAATTCATTTGAACAAATAAACGTTTGTAGATTTCACTACAATGACTTATTAAGGTAAATAAAAAATTACTAAGTACCTAGTTGATAAATGTTGTTAAGAAAGGAAAATACATTAATTATACAAAAAGAAAAAAATATTGGATACATGATTTGAAAAAAAAGTATCGGTTATAGATATATTTAAACGTATACTTGTTTATTTTATTTATTGGAGCATTATATTTTGTTTAGATAGAAGTTAAAATAGACTGCGGTTGTTGAATAAAACATTTCCAGTCCGAAGGGGGATAAAATTGAAGAAAGGCATTTAGAAATTCACTTTATTTTATCTTTGTCAAATGGTTGAAAAAAAAACCGTTTATTTACTTATTCTATTTTAGAGGATTATTATTCAGTTAAAAAAAATGCATAGAGATTTAAATCCATGAAAATAAAGAAAACATTTATTTTCTTGCTTGAAGGTCGTTGAGTCGGAAACTCGTAACACAAAACTTTTCAGAGGATAAAAAAAAAAAAAAAAATACGAAACGCTTGACGATGATACCCGAAAACAAGATTGCGAAAGTAGCCGAGCAATAGTAGGATGGTAGAAGGGAAGGTTTTTTGTTTATATAAAAAAAAGAGAGAGAGATCGTGAAACATCGTCACGAGTTCGGCTCAGTTCGGTAAAAGACGTTTCCTGTTCTCGATGTTATTCGGAGTTTTAATACAAAAACCGAATAAACACGAGAGAGAACGGAACAATCCGAACCTGACCGTGTCTCGGCCACTACTGAGGAGTTTACAGTGCTGGTAGTTTCTCTCCCACTCCTTGTAACTCCCACCCCCTTCACTTGGGTCGATCTTTTCAATACTGTTTGAAGGCGACAGGCTTGAAGTAAAGAACTCGAAAAAGACACCAAAGGGCTAAAAAGAACAGTTAAAATATAAAGAAAAAATCAAAAATAAGCTTAAAAAAAGGACCAGCTAAAATTGTATACAGAAATTTCGCTCTTATATAAAAAGAACTTTTCAATTAACTTTAACTTGGCTTCCTTTCATAGATTAGCTTTCTAATCTATTATATACTTCGCTATCGTATAATTTCCCCTCGTACAAATACTACAGTACCAGACATGTTCATAATTTATGTAATATTAATAAAAAATAGAGTCGTTTTAGTAAGGAAGTATAGACTAAATATTACCTACATTAGAAAATTAAGGAAACAATTTAATTTTAAATTACTTAAAACGAGCCGTTAAGCCCGTGACGACGAGCTTAATTTTATATTTAGAAAGAAAAGCTAAATTAAGTAAATCAATTTAGATAAGATATTATATCTATTTAAAGACCAACAAATCAAAACAAACATTTATATTTTTAGTGGAATAAATGTGGTTGTCTTAGCTTAGCAATAACAAATTATTTTGAGGGGAGCCATCGCCGTCATCGGTTCACTACTCGATTATACAAATTATATATATTTTCAGCTCTTTAACAGAAGTTAAAATTTCAATTTTGTTTTTAGGTATAGGATCTTATGTGTGCATTAGAATAGTTCTTATGTATATATATAAAGTATAGAATAGGAATAGTATTTCACAAAGCTTTTTATGTTGTCTCGTATATTTAGTAATATTTACCTTAATTTATATAAGATTTAAATATTTTTAGAATCGATTTTTCTATGTTGCTATTATAATTATAAAATCAGAGATAAATAAGTCCTCTTTGAATTTAGAAGTATTGATTGAGATTATAAGGGAAAATTTAATAATAAAACAAGTACGAGTATTGATTTTTTCGCATTTGCGTTGATGAATTACTATGTACTATCTTTATTTTACAGTTTTTTGCCGCGATTTATTTCCCCCTACCACGAACAACTCGATCAATAAAGTAATTTTAATAAAATGATCCATTTGCTTATTTTTAACTAATTACAAAGTTGAAGGTAAAAAAATACAAAAATGGCGGGAAATAGCTTAACTTATGCGTGAAATAATATAAAAATTTAAAAGGTGGGAATTATTTATAAATATTATCAAAGGGTGTTTATGGATTTTGGGAGGATGATTATGAATTTGAAATCAAAATACTAAAAAATGCAAAATGGTGGAAAAAAAATAACTTAAATTCTATAAGGTAAACGTAAGGTAGATAAAAAGAACTTTTTATATACTACGTTTTTAAATTTTCTTAAACCGTGCCATCGATATATTTGAAATAATATAATCGATATATTTCCTGTTCTGCTGTCATTTAATGTTTATCTCTTATTTATAAAAATCATAAATTTGAAACCTGCCAAAATGAAGATTGTAAATAAAAAACAAATAAAATAACTTACGGATTTTTTTCCGAACTAACTTTTCATTCAGCAAATTTGCTGAAAATAAATTAAATTCTGCTGAAAAATGACTAAAAGTATTAAAATAATGCATTGTCATCATGTTCTGAGCTATTCTGAAAGTTTGAAATGTCTAGCTACTCGGGATGTTGGTTAAAATTCGATTGCAAGATTTGCACCGGATTAACAAACAAACAAACAAGAAACCAAGTTAATAAAAAAGTAGTAAAAATAGAAAGCAATAACATACGTATATTAACCAAAGGGTGTTTTAGACCTAGCAATGAAAAAAATTATAGACTTTAAATTTCATCGTAAAAGAAAGATAATGAAAGTTTCATTTAAATACAAGGCCTGTCTGCTTTGGGTGCTTAATAGGTGTTTCATCGATTATTAATTCACAATGTAATTATTTATATGCTTTACCAAGACAGTGCTATTTTATAAATAATGTCGAAATTTAAGGATAACTGAAAATTTAAGTTATAATATTTAAGTAAATGATAAAGTAGTAAAAAGATAAAAATGTGATCCACCTTCAAAAATCGAACCTGGCCTCAAAAACTCAATCGAATTCTTAAGAATTAGATGGCCAATAACCATTAATTTTAATTTTCATACTTTAAAAACGCGTTAAAAACAAACATTTAATATTAGTTTAGCTGAAGATCAAGATCGAGTGGAGTTGATGACAATAGAATAATGATAAAAAGACCTTTCCACAAAGCAATGTTAATTTCACATAACTAGTTTTCGGACTCTCGGCCATCATTAGTGCCTGGCCTGGCAGTGATGATGAATTTTCTTATTGCAACACTGACGATGAATTTTCTTATTGGTAGGCACTGATTATGAATTTTCTTATTGCAACACTGACGATGAATTTTCTTATTGGCAGGCACTGATGATGAATTTTCTTATTGCCAGGCACTGATGATGAATTTTCTTATTTTCAGACACTGATGATGCATTTTCTTATTGCCAGGCACTGATGATGGATTTTCTTTTTTCAGGCACTGATGATGGTCGAGAGGCCGAAAACTAGATATGTGAAATAAACATTTATTTTGAGGAGAAGCTTTCCGTTTTTCACTATTCTAGCTGCATCTAGAAAAGATAGTTGTCTGTACTTAAAATTGTCTAACCTTTAGACATCTTATAGAAATTTATCACTCTAATAAATTGGCATTTGAATATTGATTTGGAAATAGTTTAAAAAACTAATCCACTCTATTGGTGGGAGCGCTGTTCTAGAAAGTTAAAGCAACGGGTTTTTTTTTAACATGAATGTACCGTACCCCTTCCTCTTTAATACCAATTTGATTGTAAATGTTTTTATACTTTATTCAATCAATAAATCACAATTACTTTTTAAATATATAATTATTAATAATTAAGATAATTGATTATTAATTTCTCGTTCCGTTAAGTGCGATCACTAAGTTCTCAGGGTGGATTTTGACCTTGTCTAAAGAAGTTTAGATAGCGGCCATCGCAGGATTTGAAATGTTATTATATTAAATCATTCAGCTGATTGCGAATTTAGGACCAAACTAATCATAAAAAAATAAACTAGTTTTTTAAATTGCGAAATTTAACTTCCCTTCAGGCTAAACATTCAATTCAATTTAAAAGTTTATTTTTTACCTTTTTTTTTCTAGATGATAACTTGTTTTCGAAGTTACATAACTTAAAATAAAGCAAGACATTTTTAATTTTAGGAAATAGTTAAATTCCATTTTAAAAACTACTGCATGTTGTAATAAAATATCTCTAATTAATCAACTTTAATAATGAAACTTCTCCATAAATTCTTGAGTTTTTATTTTTTGTCAAGTTTAATAATATGAATTCTAACAGCATCATTTTACTCTTATACATATATAGTAATTATATAGATAGAGCATATAGAAAGCATGCTTTTTCACGTTTTAAGATCCCCCGAGTTATTTTAAGACCCCAAAATCTTCAACAAAGCCATCTCATCCACCATAATTTATCTCTTCGGGACATAGGTATTTCCATTCAAGGAATAAAAATAAAAATGTTGGTGCACTGCTCAAGAGCACCGACAAAATTTGCTTAAATTAATTGAGGGGGGGGGGTATATTTTAATTCATTAAACCAATAAATAATGCAACATTAAAAAAAGCATAAATATTTTTAACCCATCAGTAGCTTTTATTTGACATCCCAATTACAAATCAAATTACATATTTATTTCTGGTTTATGAAATAGTTTTGCTTGTAAATAGGAAATGAAGAAGTTTTTATCTAACATTAAAACGCTGTTTCTTTAAAAAGATTTAAAGAAACAGATTTAGTTCCCTATATTGTGCAACTAGTAAGAGGCTTAGAGGTCAATAGGAAATCGTTAATGAGTCGAATCTTCTTAGATTATCTAATAATAAAGTTATACAGGTGCAGTCTCTTTTGCTTTAAAGCTAATTAACTTTTGGATACCTTTTAAAAGTAATATGCAAAATGATAATTAGTTTATACACGTAAAAATGTCATATGAATAATCAAACTAATATGTTTGGAGTCCAGATTAATCAAATTAAGGTAGTTGGTAACGAAGTTACACCAAGTTCTAAAACACAAGTTGCGAGATAATGATAAAAATAAATCTGATTTTGTTTAAAATCGAAAAAAAGTAAAAACCACCTGTTGAACGCCTTTTTAGGATGTTTAAATAATATAAATCAATTAAATTAGATAATTTGAGATTTAATACGGTATCAATATCAATACTGTATACAATAATACTCTAGGTATATGAGAATATGTCGTTCGATTTATCGGGCAGTTCGTTTATTTATTTATTTATTTTTTTTTTTTTTTAANTCACTTTCCCTTAAGTCACTATATTTTTAACAAGTGTGGGTAGACATATACGTGCCAAAATTCAAAGTCATCGGACGAAAGGTGTAGCCGTGAGAGCATGCGACGGACGGACGGACAGACAGACCACGCGCGAAAATATAAGGGTCCTTGGCTTTTGCCTACGGACCCTAAAAAGGTAAATATGTATTTAGTATCCTATCTATTTCTAGTAGTCCGATTAACTTTTTTTGTTTTAATTTCCTTTTTATTTTCATTTTAAAAACGTTTAACCTGGAGCAATTTCAAAAAAGTACACTTTCGCTCTAACGTGAAATTTTTCAACAAAGGGGTTATGGGTGGGGAGATAAGGATGCGATAATAACAAATATAAGTTTATATTTGCGTCAAAATAAAAGCTTTAGGTTGAACACGTAAAAACTCTTCGACGGCCATTATTATAACTTCTTAGTAGTGAAGTCTTAAAGAAGAATAGTCTGCCAATAAGTGAAGCACATACCTTGCTCACGTCCTATTTCGTATACTTTAGTGATTTTATGCTTTTACAGCCTATTATGTACAAATTACTTAATCCCCCTCCCGTTTTTTAAATGCGTCAAAATTGCTTTGATATTTTACATGAATTAAAGAATTTAGCAAGATTTAAAGAGCGTAGACGCTTAAATTAATTAAGCTGAGGCTATCTGTGGGCTACTTTCGACGAACCATCAAAATTTTATAGAAAACTAACTAAGTTGACATAATGAGATGAGTTCTTTTCAAGAAAAATGTATGTTGTACGCATTTGGAAGAGATCCAATAGAATAGAAATTAATGGGGGCAGAAAGTTAAATGAGACCGACAATGGGCTAATTAACCTAACATTCAAATTTAATTAAAATTGGGCCAGTAGTATTTAAGATACATATATTGGTTCGTAAAAACTGAGCGGAGACCGACTGACAGACACAGAACCAAAGTTCCTCGATGTCTGAAACGGATTTCTGTCATGGATGTTTTGAAATCGGAGACATAAAAACTTTTCGTTCTTCAGAACGATCACGACATAGCTTTTATTAAACTTTGGTAAACTTGGAATTGACCTCAACTATGAATTTCACCTCAATCTCAATCAACTCGAAATATCTGTACTACCGATATATCAGTACTATCGACAGCACTGATACAATGATAGTGCATCAGATCGACGAAAAAATTCGTCTTCACATAATAAGCATTGACGTTTTGCCAGGAAAGTACGAGTACTAAAGCTGTAAGACGCTTCAACTTCTAACAATCGTTCGTTTTGCCTTAGACTACAACACTTCACTAGTTAAACCTCGTGAGTCGTGGTGTCTCAAGCGAAAAAAACAATTGTACCAAATAGAAGAGTTAAGAAAGTTTGGAAGAAGGTTAGGGGTATTTAACTAAAGTTTTGCCTCATGTCTCTTTCTTTATACTTTTATACCCTCTTTTAAGGGTGATACTCAACTGAAAGATTTCCGTAATAGGAAAGAATTTTATCAGAGGATAAACAAGAAAATTTAATATTAAGCTTCTGCTTTTACAATATATATTCTATTGATTTATTTGCTTATGCATATATTAGCCAATAATCTAATCCCGTAAAGTAGAATTTAAAATTTCTATAAGCATAACTATGTTAAAAACTGACTAGGAATTAGAGGTGGTCCACCTTTCTAAAAAATTAAATCCTCACTTTTTATTTTATTACTAAAAACACTCAAATTACCTACATTAAAACCATAAAAAGCTCACAATACTAAAAGCAAGATCCTCAGTTTTTTAGACAAAATAATTCTAAGTATATAAATATTCGGTCTGATGCAAATCTTACAATTTTTTATATGCGAGTACATAATTCCTTGTTCCTATGTTTTTCCTGATTATTAGTTATTATTTATTGTTAATTATTATCAAACATACTCACAGTCTGCGCATGTCAGGGCAGAGTACAGGTAATGCTAAGAAAGTCCATCCATTAAGACTGCAATGCCAACTTTCCTCCTTGAATATGGTTTCAACTTAAACCTATAAATTCTGAGATTATTTGAGAGAACATTTTATTAGGTCAGAGGTCATAATAGGATAATACTTTACTACCATCAGATAAAGCTACATTTTTACTTTCTTTTATTTTATATTAAATGATAGGATTGTATGAAAATAGGGAGATAGGAAAACATCATATATATTTAAAGTAAATTTTCTTTTTGCAATTTAGTAATTATAAGATATATTTAATCTAGTAGGGACTTTTAATTTGGTATTTTGTTGCAAATTTTACATGAATTGGCTGGGTATGACAAACTAGACAAAGGAATGTAAATTTTCCTGTTTATAGTAAAATAAATGATGATGGATTTTCTTTTTTCAGGCACTGATGATGGTCGAGAGGCCGAAAACTAGATATGTGAAATAAACATTTATTTTGGGAAGAAGCTTTCCGTTTTTCACTATTCTAGCTGCATCTAGAAAAGATAGTTGTCTGTACTTAAAATTGTCTAACCTTTAGACATCTTATAGAAATTTATCACTCTANTTTATTGTTAATTATTATCAAACATACTCACAGTCTGCGCATGTCAGGGCAGAGTACAGGTAATTCTAAGAAAGTCCATCCAGATAGAGTATCCAGATTTTAGAGTATCAAATCTGGATGTATTCAATCTGTATTAAATTTAGGTTTCCATGGTTCAGGGCCGTACCTAGGTGCATCTGCGTACATGGCGAACCGGTAAAAGTGCGCCCTATAGGGGGGGTATTGAATTACCCCAGGAAAGTGGGGGGTCCGGAAAAATTTTGAAATTACAACATCATTAAAACACATTTTTAAGCAATTCTGGCTCTAACAGTTAAAGTAATTTTTCAGTAGTTTTTGCTACTAGAAAGTACTATTTAACACGTAAAAAAAGTACCACTCAAGTATAATTTAAAAATGTAAAAAATAATAATATCAGTACCCTTTAGTTAGTAGGCTAACTTTTGTATATTTTTGCTTACGAGCTTACCGAAAGTATCAGAAGCTATGTGATCGTTCTGAAGAACGAAACATTTTTATGTCTTCGAAGAGAAATCCGTTTCAGACATCAGGGAAAATTTTTGGTTCCGTTTCTGTCTGTCGGTCTGGCACTCAATTTTTGCGAACCGCTATATCTTAAAAACTACGCGTCTGATTGTAATAAGATTTGGATGGGAAGTCATAGTCCATTGTTGGTTGTTGGTCCCAAATGGGTTTCAACCTCCTGCGCTCATTTGTTTCTCTTCCACGTACGTAAGCATTTCATATGTTTCTCTTCCAGCAAACATGCATTTATGTATACCTAATTCTTCAAAACTACTTATCCGATTTGAATGGTCTTTGGGTGGTTAGTCGAAAGTGGCCCGCAGATAGCCGCAGGTTAATTTCAACCGTCAGTGCACCTTAAATTTTGATGAATTGAGACATTAATTCATCATAAAAATTAAAAAAAATTGACTGATAAAAAAACGGAGGGAAATTAAATAAATTTGTCAATTAAAAAAAGCATAAAATCGCAAGGAAGCTATGTGCCACACAAATTGACAGTCTATTTTTCATAAAATCAAACAGAATGCGCATGCCCCTAGCCTCTAGGGAGTGGGGTGGGTGCGCCTTGCGGTAACGCTAGGCCTTAGCGTCGCCAATTTAAACATGAATCACTCACGCTCACCCCACGCACGCCACTGCGATAAGCAGGGCCTCTGAGAGGATTTCCGGGCCCCTGGGCAAGCAAGCAACTGGGCCCCTTTGAACAAATAACGGCGGGGGGACCGGGGTCCCCCAGAAAAGTTTTTAAAATTTAATTAACAAAATATGTCTCCATTTTGCGCCCTTCTCAAACCTGCGCCCTTGGCAAGGGCCACCTTCGCCACAGCCTCGGTACGGGCCCTGCCATGGTTCCAACAACATGGTTATACTGTTAACTGAACATTGTAACGTTAAATTTGGCTCGAGGTTAGCCAAGTTTAATTTCATGAATAAGTTTGGGTTGAGAGAGTGGAGTGAGGGGGGAGTGAGAAGTTAACAGATAGCCTTCTAAATAATTTGAGACGTTCGCCCTTCCTTTCTTCTCGCTAGGGTTGAAACACACATCACAAACATGCCCTATTCTTTTCACACCCTATATATTTCTTTAAATCTATGCATCGTGCATGACCATTTTACAAACGGCCTACTTTATTTTTTGGCTATGTGCCGCATTCAATAATAGATACAATTAAGAATGCTTAATAATCAGGTATTAGTAATAAAAATCCCCTAAATATTTTTCGAAGCAATATAAAAATAACATACGTTTTCTAATGCTATTATTTCGGAGCCTAAACCATTGGGTCGATAAACGTTGAAATTTGGCATTTAGAAAAATCATACCCCTAGATGAAGTTGAGAAAATAATATTTAACTCTAAACTTTGGGGTTGCAATTCCCGGACAAGTTTAAAAAATAATGAAGTTTATTAGAGAGTTACGTAGATCACCCTTATGCCGAGGGTGATATATCTGTCCGTCCGACATACTTTGGATCCTATCCTCCGAGTCCGAGCCGTTCACGTTAGAGAGTTGACATTTTAAATATTGGGGCTTCTTTTTGACCCAAACAAAGGAAAAATTTAGAGTTCAATATTTAATATGCGCATGCGTAAGGCGGCTTTCACACTGCTGGTGAGACCGAGCGAGGCCTGGCCGAGCGTTTTTGTATTCGCACTGGGTGCGAGGGCGAGCCGATCGGCCGATTCCGCGTACAACCATTTACAATGTGTTTTCGGTGGCCGAAAACGCGTAGCTAACAAACGCTCCAAACAAATCGCCCGGGTCGGCTCAGTCTTGCTCGGCGTTTAATGTGAATAGCCCCATGCTAATACGTGTATTTTTGTTATTTGTGTATTTCTGTATGTGTGTGTTTCTCAAGCGAAATGGGCCTCGCTCGGTCTCAAGAATGAGCTAATCTCCATTTATTTTAATTTTTGAGAGGGGTGTCAAATGAAAGATCCTGAAGAGTAGATCAAAAACATATATAACATTTTATGATTTCTGTACTCATTACCACTAATAATGCGTATTCAACGCCAAAATTTCGCCCAAAAAAATGATGGCTAGTCCTAATTTTTTTAAAAAAATAATTCATGCCCATACCTTATGATAAAGCAATGAAAATGTCTCGAAAAAAAATTCACACTTTTTATAAATTGCAAGTTTTGTGTGCACACATGGGCAGTGACACAAAATTTTTTTAAGTTATAAATTTTAAGTTTTGAGTTGGTTATCAAATAAAAGCCACAGATATTTATAAAAATTGATTTTTTTTTATTGCATTTAATTAGTCGAAATGTTCCTACCCCAAAAAATGCCCAACCCCAAACAACCCTATAACGGCTAGTCCTAAAATTATAGAATAATTCAAGCTAATACCTTATGGTGAGGGGATGAAATTTTCCGGAAAATATTTAACTTAACTTGTCGTATTGCCGATAAAAAACATTGTGACTCCCCGGAGGATCGAACCCCCTACTCAACTTTCTTGTTTATATTCTTTGGTGGGATGGGGGAAAAATAAAATGTTATTTCAGAATATAATAACAGCTTCATAACCTACGTAACCCTAAAATTTCCTGTGTTTATTTTTTTTTTTTTGTGTTTGTGTTTTTCTCAATAACGGTTCTTCGATTTTTATTAAAAAATTATAATACGTATAGTCTTTTTAAATACGAATCTAACCACATGAGTCGTTTTCCAAGTTAATATTAATAAAAAATCCCGTCAAGTACTTGCCAGCAAGTTACTAAAAGGGTTTCTTCGGTCATAAGAATAAATTATAATTATTATTATA
>KZ651062.1:483875-494206 GCA_001010745.2 Gerris buenoi
TCGCAATAGGTTTTCTGTTTTTGGGCAAAAAAGTTTAACTTATATACCAAATTTCAAGTCAATAGCGTCAGTAGGTTGGGAGATATAATCCAAGTTGCGACGGACGGACACACTACCAAAAGCATAAGGGTTTCTAGGACGACCTCGAAACCCTAACAATAAATACACAAAATTGCAAAAAGGTTGAGTTCGATTCTCTGCCATGGAGGAATTAATTTTTATAATAAATTGTTAACATTTTGTGTAATAAATAAATTTAACCGTGAAAACCTTATGGACTATAATACATGGTACTTCTTTAGATTGTTATTCTCCTTATAAAAAAAACGGAGGGGAGTAACAATCTAAAAAGGGTGTACGGAATGTTCTTCTTTAGACTAACAGAAGTGGGATATTCCTTTGTCCCGAAGTACATTGGTCGAACCATCCCTCTTTCTTAATAGTAGATGTACCAACTTTAGTACAATTAAATACGAATTTAACCTCTTTTGTTTTCCTAGGCAAAATATAGTTACCGAGATATTGATGATATAAAATAACAACAACCATGGATTTAAATTCAGATCCACTATATTTTTTTTTTTTAAACAAATTCTTTATTGGCATAAGTAACAAAAAAAATATTTGTGTTTACCGTTTACCGGAGCCATAATGTTATTTTGAGAGGGGTTATTTTGTGCCTTTTTTTAATTTGATATTTTGTAAGGGATTGGAGCTTTTTAATCAAGTTTGGGGAAGGGTATAATGGACAATTTTGGAGTATGTATTTTTATTTATTTTTCTAAAAGAGAAGTTTTTGATTGGATTTTTGTTAAGGTTGTTTGCAGGTATTTAAATGGGTGTCATAGGCAGTCTGTGGACTGACTTAAGAGTGGACCAACCTGGCATTTCCCAAGTAAATTGAGGGAAACCACAGAAAACCTCAATTAGGTTGGGTGGACCCGAGTCCTTCCAAAATTCTTCCTATGTTTTCCCTAGATCCACTATATAAAAAAAAAGTTTAGTTCGAGAGTGTCAAACCAATTTTATTATATAAATATAATACTTGTATAAGAAAAGCTACGTAATAATTAAGCTTTAAGAATAAATATAGTGCTGATGATGGTTATAAGAGACTATATGAAAAGAAAGTAATTATAAAAAAAATCTGTTTTTTTACCTTTGTACTTTATTTAATCACTAAATTACTATTAAAGACTGAAGTATGTAAAGATTAATTTTTTTTCTCGTTAATTTTTAGGACAAAGTTGAAAAAAGAGGTAATATTCCTCAATATTTAAGAGGTAATTATTAAAAGATTACATCTATTCCCTTTCTCCTACAAGCCTTTGTGATAAAACTGGATAACTTAAACCTCTATTACCTTACATCCATTAAAATGTAACAAAATACACTTAAACTTCATTCATCGTCTCGTTAAGCTATGAAAATATGTTAATCCTCAGAGTAAAATTTCATTTTTATGTGTTTTTGATTCATTATTTACGCGCATTGTATCTGTTTTAAAATATACTAAATATTTATGTATGAAAAAAAAGAATAGCTCTAAAACATAATTATAATTCGTGTTTAGCTTCAAAGTTTAATATTTGAATAAACCAAAGGAAAATTAAGAATATTATCTAAGTTAAGGAAATTTAAACGGCAAGAAAGAGATCATTTTAAACCTAACAAGGTTACATTCTAAATTCAGATAACATAACTAATAACAAGTAAATTTGATTTGTCTTATCAAATACTTTTGATTGATTATGTTTTTCTTGTACATATTTAAATAAAATGAGTTTAATCTTTGGCATTCCTACGTATTCGTAAAAATTAGGTCAAATATGAATAAATCAATGGGCCAATAGTATATGTGCTTTCAGCACACACAAATGGTCTGTAGGCAAATTAATAAATATGACGAGTTCTTTAACCAGCTTAATCGGCCCAGCCGTATCAAGATGGCGGCCAAGATGAATTGGATGATGAAGATTGTAATGTATTCTCTACCTCCACTACTTAACCTCATATAATATATTGTATTCTTACGTCAATAAAGAGTTCACTTGTGTAGTAGGCGTAGACATTGTCCCAGTCACATCTCCAGTGTTTATATATATTACATGGCGCAGTCGGTAGGACCCGAACCCTACGCTCCCATAGGAATTTTTTTTTTTTTTATTTCCAAAATGAAAATGAATTGTGAATTGGATGATGAAGATGAATTAGGACAAGAAAGAAACCAAATATGTTTGTTTATATTTGTATTTAGTGCGTATTCCTTTTTCATTTAACACCCCATATAAAGGATTTCCGGTAACAAATTTTGCAACCCCTTATACTTCGACCCCAATATTTTTGGGCTTCTCCATAATTTTCCTATGTATGGGTTATTGCACATAACATATCTACAAAGTTTCACTTCTTTCGGATATCAGGTGCATTAAAGACAGACTGACAAGTGCGCAGGAATTCATAAGGATCCTTTTTTATCATGTGGACCCTAAAAATGGCAATTACTGTGGCACAGAGTTTTGTGATGAATAATTACTTAAGAAAAATAAATTTTATAAGAAAAGTTAAACAATAGAATAGAAGGCTGCTGCGCAGAAGGGTGAAATTAATGCGAAACCATCAGTTGCCTAATTCTTACACATACTGTACAGATTTCAAAGAGTTTTATAAAATATACAAGAGTCAATGTAACAAAAGTTTGTGTACAAGCACAAAGAAGTAGTGAAATCCTAAATTAAATGGTATTATCAGCGGTTTATAAAACTAAAAAAAAAAAAATCACTCAAGTCAAAGAAGTAGTTTTTAAATGAAGGGCATCTACAAAACAAAGATGTGGCCATGGCAGACAGGAGACCAAACACAATTCTTGTAGTCTGACAACACATTTTGGTTGTTGTACTTCAATAACTTGAAGCAAGCTCGGAAGCAAAATTCAAACTGTCGTAAAAGGAAGAAAATTGATTTACGGAAGAAAGTGGAATTAAAAAAATGTTTGAAGCTCATAAATCAAAATTATACAATGCATGCAATAAAGATATTTAAGGGAGAGGGTGAGAGAATCTTTCTGATACACTTTAATTTTACTCTTATCTATTCATGTGGAAGATTGTTTTTATCTAATTTTAGTTTTTTAATAAAATTAGATTTCATCTGATAAATATACACTTCAGTTGTGACGATTTTTGATTTTTTTTAAAAAATGTCTAAAGGTGCGTTTACACCTGACATTATTTGCATGATATTTATGTCAGACAGAAATCTCAGGAGTAGGAGATTTATGTTTCTACTTTCAGCTATAAGTGTCGACACTTCTATACCAACAGATGTAAGCACTGATTATTTAAAAATTCAAACTCCTCTTCGTACATTTATTGCAAATTTAAGCATTGAAAGAAGTGTCAGACATATATCTCCAACATAAATCTCAAGCAATTTATCTCAGATGTAAACAAAAGCGATTTCTGTCTGACACTTGACATTTATTGCCGGAGAGAAGTGTCAGGTGTAAACGCACATTCAATTCAAACTCCTCTGAGAGATATCGCGGAAGTTGAACTCCCGTCTACCTTTTTCATTCTGCGATAAGTGTCGAGTAAGTGCGTTTACACCTGAAACTTCTCTCCGGCAATAAATGTCAAGTGTCAGACAAATATTTACATCTGAGAGACATTGCTTGAGATTTATGTCGGAGATATATGTCTGACACTTCTCGCAATGCTCAAATTTGCAATAAATGTACGAAGAGGAGTTTGAATTTTCATATAATCGGTGTTTACATCTGTTGGTATAGAAGTGTCGACACTTATAGCTGAGAGTAGAAACATAAATCTCAGACTTCTGAGATTTCTGTCTGACATAAATATCATGCAATAAATTTCTGGTGTAAATGCACCTTAAGGTGCGTTTACACCTGACACTTCTCTCCGGCGATAAATGTCAAGTGTCAGACAGAAATTGCTTTGAGTGTTTACATCTGAGAGAAATTGCTTGAGATTTATGTCAGAGTTATATGTCTGACACTCCTCTCAATACTTAAATTTGCAATAAATTTACGACCCGTTTACATCTGACAGTTATTGCATGATATTTATGTCAGACAGAAATCGTCAATATTCATTCAGCCAAATGTAAATGAAAAAAGTAGACGGGAAGTCAACTTCCGCGATATCTCTCAGAAGTTTGAATTTTTCAAATAATCGGTGTTTACATCTGTTGTTATAGAAGTGTCGACACNCACTTCTCTCAATACTTAAATTTGCAATAAATGTACGACCCGTTTACATCTGACAGTTATTGCATGATATTTATGTCAGACAGAAATCGTCAATATTCATTCATCCAAATGTAAATGAAAAAAGCAGACGGGAAGTCAACTTCCGCGATATCTCTCAGAAGTTTGAATTTTTCAAATAATCGGTGTTTACATCTGTTGTTATAGAAGTGTTGACACTATGACTGAGAGTATAAACATAACTCTCAGACATAAATTTTTGGGTGTTTACACTACTGAGATTTCTCTCTGACATAAATGTCGTGCGATGAATGTCAGGTGTAAACGCACCTTTAAATGTAGCCAATTTAATATCTATAAGTCATTTTATCGTAAAAATAATTTATTCTTTTTAACATAAGCTTTTCTTGTATTAATTAAAAGCCTTAATTGTGTTTCATTTTGTTAGCTAATAGGTCAGATATTAGCTGAACGTTTTGAGATTCACTTTAAAACCAACAAGTTGCTATACAGGGAAAAATTTAGTTTTCCCGAAAAACGCAGTTTCCTGAAAAATAAACAAGTATACACAGACAGACAATAGAGTCTATTTAAACAGAAATAATAATACGAGAAAGTTTTTCCAACCGATTTTTAATTATATAAAATTATCAATTACATATATTAATTTAACCAAAAAATAGGATTATATATTTAGTTTATTGATTAAACAATAGGATTGTTAATAGCTGATAAGGAGATGTGTAGCGAATGTGGGACGAGCTGAAGGAGATATTAAGTGTTATTAATACAGGAGTGAAATAGAGATCTGTTGGACAAAGTTGACTGACCTGCCAACTAGTAACGGGGTCAAGGTTTCATCCGCTATACTATACAATAAACACTAATACTACCTTCCCCTGTCCAGGCACCTCTATATTATCAACTTCTATACCTTCTTTTTAACTCTTTTATAACGAAAAAAATCCAGAAATAAACCTATTAAAATATAATATAAAACCGTTATAAAACTTACAAATCAGAAGCTTAAAAAAGTTGAAATGACAGAGCTTAGATAAAAGAGGGAAAGTATTAAAATTATATCAATCTGAAGTACTGTTCAGAGACAAACTGATTAAGTTGTAAGAGTGAAGAAGAAAATATATAAAACTTTTTATTTTAGTTTTTTTCCGAAGAAATATCTCTTAATCCAACTTTGCAGCAGCTGGAATAAGCTTTAAATTAGTCTTATCAAATTTGATAATGAAGAAATTCAAGAAAATTGGAATATAAACTTTCTCATAAACATAAGTCTTGATAACGCAGTACACTTACCCTACCCTCTGACATTATACGTATAGGTAATATAACTAATAAATGGAAAGAGCTGTCTGTAGTCTGATGTCTCAGTAGACACATGGTCTAAAATAAATGGCTGATTTAGACGAGATTTGGCATTTATGTTCATTTTCAGAAAAATAATACACAAATAACTCATAAACGTATGATAGCCTCGATACCGCAGTATACTTACCCTCTGTAAATAATATGTAATATAACTAACAAATAGAAAGCACTGTCTGTAGTCTACAACTGTCCAGACACATGGTCTAAAATAAATGGCCGAAAATCTAATCTTATAAGTTGTTTTCCCAGGAACACTCTAGTTCCCAGAACGGTGTCAGACCGGGTTCGATTCCCCTCCAGGGAGAAGTTTTTATGGTACATTTTTTCAAAGTGACCAATAATATTTAAATAACACTCGAAATAACGAATAAATGGAAATCACTGGACCAAGTAATAACTCCAATCAAGTAATGGATTCGTTTAATATGAGAGAATAGTTGTTGTATTCGGATAGATTTGTTCTTAAATAACAAGTACAAACTAGAAAAATCGGTCCGAGACAACTCAGACAAACTTTCTCATATATGAGCATTTAATTACAATTGGAAAGTTCATCAAAAATATCACAAAAATAACTTCTCCCGGGCGGGGAATCGAACCCGGGCTCTCTCCATCCACGTTTTAAGCAATTTTCTCAGGAACTAGATTTTTCCCGGTAAAACGGCTTATATCATTAGATTTGTATTAAAATTGACTACATTTTAGAATTTTTTTATCAAAATCGTCGGAACTGTTTTCGAGAAATAATTTTTTTTCGTTTTTTTCAGAGATTTTTTGGGGTAGCGCCCTCAAATTTGAAGTTAAAATTCATTTTTCGATTTCGCCTCGGGGTATGATTTTTCGGAACGTGTATGCCGAATTTCATCAAAATCGGCCCGGTAGTTTAGGCTCCAGGCGTCTGCACAGACAGACAGACGACAGACGACAGACGACGGACAGACATTTTTTAAAAACAACTTTTTTGGACTCAGGGGACCTCAAAACGTATATATATATCGAAATCTCAAAATCGAATTTTCGCGCCATCACAATACTTCTCTTTATATGAGAAAGTAAAAAAGAGGATATTTGGTAGCTATAATATAAAGTATGAATTTGGTAATATAAATATATGAACTATGTAATTGGGTATGGTATATTATAAGTGACTAGATAATTAAAAATATCTTCTTGTGCAATAGAATTAGTTCAAAGATAATGATAGGGTGATGCTTGAACTATGTTAAAGCAAATATGTTTTTATCTTTTAGGTTTGGACTTTTTATGAAGATTAAAAAAACCGACAGACAGACCGACGAACAGACACGGGACCAAAAATGTTCCCTGATGTCTGAAACGGATTTCTGTCTTGGAATTTTTGAAATCGGAGTCATACAATTTTTTTGTTCTTCAGAACGATCACATAGCTTCCGTTACTTTCGGTAAGCTCGAATGCAAAAAAAAGAAAAAAAGAATGGTAGTAATTGATACAATATCTAAATAATATTTACCAAATTATTATTTCCCATGGAGTGTTTTTTTTTTTTTTTTTTTTTTTTTTTTTTTGGTTTGTTTACTTTTCGAAAGTAATACATAGAATGAATACCTTGAGTTCGAGGCGGAATTTTAGCATACTTCCGAATATTATTCGAAGAATATTTTACTGTATAAAATAAACCTATTATGCAAAAAAAAGAGTTAATACTATCAATGGACGGCCTGAGGTCATCGGACAGAGCCAATCTAAGGAAGAGCTCGCGTGCTGTATCTACTCTATAGCACGAGGAAAAAATCAGATGTGGCAATTTTATAATTATTGAAAGAAAAAAATCATAAATAATTATTTTAATTAGATAAAAAAACATTTTTTTCGTAATCCTAAGCATTTATGTGAAATCAAAAAGTGTAATAAATGATGTGAGTATTATAATGGAAGTATTGTGATGACGTAAAAAATCAATTTTAATTAATTAAAACGTTTCAGTCTTTAGAATCCAAACATTTTGTCTAATACAGCTTGCCCCAAACTTTCTCATATACGAGTACATAACTACTTGGTCCAGTGTTTTTAATTTATTCTTTGTTTCGAGTGTTCAAAGTTACATTTAATTATTAACAATTAACATTTTATTAAAATTTACAATATAAATAACTCCTTCCCGGCGGAGAATCGATAATTTTAATTAATATCGTTGGAACCACTTTCAAGAAACACTCCTCGAAGATGTATAAACTATTCCAAATGTCATCGAGTCAAGCATAGTTTAAGCTCCACCTGTCTTTACATGCACAGAATACGGACTACAGGCAGACATGATTTAAAAACCTCTTTTATGTACCTTAGACTTCGAAAAGTGTATATCCATCGAAATCTCAAGACTGAATTTTCGTGCTACTAAGTATTTTTTTCTTTATATCTATCCTACAGCGTATACGAGAGAGTAAAAAGTGGTGTCAAAATAATGTTTGTTTGCCTCCTAAGCAGACACGTGAAACCTAAACTACCAAAGCAAATTTCGATGAGCCTCTAAATTTAGTTTTTTGTTAAAAAGAAAATCATGGCTTGAAATAAAATCAAGAACTTAATTTCAAATATAAATATGGGCGGAACAAATGGAAATCAGTCAACATGAAGCCAAACAAGCCAATAAGAAGGTTTTACAAAATTTATCGATTAAGCGTATCAAATTATAAATACTTTTAACGTCATATCATTAATTTTTAACGAGAAAACACATTTTTATTTCATTTAAGTTTTTTTAGATTGTTTGATGTATAAAAAAAAGAAAAGAATTCTAAAAATATATACATGAATAAGAGCTACGACTGAATTTATTTCTATTAATATAATATATGTAGGTGAAAGAGATGTGTTCTGGAAGGATTGTCGCTTATAATATACAAGGCAGAATGCATCATTAGCAGACCCACTAAGTATAACATAAACCGACCACCGACCTATATCGATCCAATAATATGATCCAAATATAGAAGCACTTTTTAGAGTAATTGCGTCACTTTCTACCAATGCAGTAAATTTTAAATTTGTAGAAAAGCTAAACAATAGAATAGACTGACAAACTGAAGTTAACTATCAATTGTCGATTAAAATCAGGAAGATAATGTGGCAAAAAAATGGGGGGGAAAATAATATAAGTATGATTCTTCTCTATGAATGGAAACTGCTAATTTGAATTTTTATACTTTAAATTCATAGAAATTTATAACAAGTCGATACAATGATAAAAAGAAAACTAGATTAAAATATTGCGTAAACGTTTTTTTTTTTACTGATATTTCTCGGTCGCACTCAATCAATTGGATGTTAAAAAGCAAGAACAAATGTAACCGCAATTATTATACAAATATGCATAGCATAATAAGTCAGCACAACAAAACTGAGACGCGTGAAACTTCTAAGCGGAACTCTATATATCGGGAAATCAAACTGGCATAGATAAGGTACTCTGACTTTGCAGACAGAATAGGACATACATGTACTTGACCAACTTAGCTACCAGTTTACTAGAGATAAGGAAAGACCAAGGTGTAGACTAAATGACGATACTTTGAGTTAGGACATCTACTGATCTACTGACTGACTCCCAACAACAGGAGCAACTGATATACATACATGACTTACCTGAGATTCTAGCTACTTTTTGCTGACAGAAATTACCAAAACTGACACTTTACTTTCAAGTCACAGACATTAACAAAGATATTGAAATTTAACAGTAATTTTTATTAGCTTAAACGTTGTAAGAGTGTATTTAAGCAATGTAGTTTCAACATTCAAAATAAACAAATATGTCTTGTAAATAATGAACATTAATATCATGTGTTTTCAAGTTATAGATTAGCAACTAATTTATTAAATTAATTATGGTCTAACAGCCCGTGGTATAGGCTTAGACTTGTTAATGAACTTTTACATATACATATACAACTATATTATATTATTAGGTAATTTTAGACATGGGGTTAGCGTGTAAGTCAATTAGCTGTATTAACCGTGGAATTGGCATTCACAACTGGACAGACACCACCTCACTTAAGTAGCTACTCATTGATTTCTTAATGCTCAGTGACCTCAGAGCGACTGCACCAAGTGCCGGAGTCTATAGGAAGTGAGGAATCGAATTCGAACCTGGGAGGTCCAGGTCAGCACTCATGGCAATGAACAACTGGGATCAGTGGCGTAAATATGGGTTCAAATTTCAGGCGGGCCCCCGGAGCCAGGGCGGCCCCAAATCCAATGTTCCAAAGTCGATAGGGGCCCCTTTACCTGGGAGGTCCAGGTCAGCACTCATGGCAATGAAAAACTGGGATCAGTAGCGTAAATATGGGTCCGCATTTCAGGCGGACCCCCGGTGCCAGGGGGGTCCCAAACCCAATGTACCAATGTCGATGGGGGCCCCTTTAGAGCATAATAACATCTAACTACTTGGAATCATACTTCCATACCATTTTCAGGGGGGCACATTTATTTCTGAACGCAAATAATTTTTTTTTTTTGCTCATCAATTTTTTTTGGCGAGGGGCCAATTCCCTAGCTACGCCACTGACAGGGATCCCTTTGAAATTATTTGTTTTCACTAATTGGTTTAAAATGATTCAAAAGGAAAAAGATTCTATCCAATCCTAAACTTTGTAGATATCTTGGTAAAGAGTAAATTGTATAATTTAGCTTTGATTTTTATAAAGTGTAAGTATATATACATATATATATATA
>KZ651062.1:494450-510647 GCA_001010745.2 Gerris buenoi
TATATATATATATATATATAGCTTTTTTTTTTATTCCCTTAATAGACAATATGGCTATAAGCAATAAGGTATGAATGAAGTCTGTACTTGTTATTTGGCGAAGATCATTCATGATGAAATTTGGAACTTCTCTTCTCCATTCTTATGCAACAAAGTTTCGCAGCACAATCTGTAACAATAAAAAAAAAAAAATAAATAATAATTTTGAAAAGTATGTCACACACACAATCATATATATATATTATATAATATTATAACAGTGTTAGGAGGAGTTTCTGGACAAAATTGTTTTCGGGAGATAGGATAGTGAAGGAAATGTATACGTGCTTCCAATCCTACTAAAGCTCCAAATCCGATATTTGACCATGTTCCGCACACCACCCTATTCTGGTTTAATTAAATTTTAATCTAATTTTATTTGTTCTTTTCAATTTAACATTTATTTGGCAATTAGAGTAGTTGGAGGTTAGCGCTGAGATACTCGGAACACGAATAACAGAAAAGCAATTAAGTGTCAATTTACTCTAGGTATGTATATTTTTTAAATCTTTTATTAGAAAAGTAAATTGTTTAAATCGAATTTTTACAGTTGAATTTACTCTTGCTTTTATAATCATCAGTTGTTAGTTTGATGAATGGTAAAGTGGTTTAAATTGTAATTCACTTTTATTTTTAAATGAGGTGGTTGTTTTAAATTTAGTATTGTTCCTAAATCCTATGTATTATCGTCTATCTTTGAAGACACAATTATCTGCGGAAAGTTCTGTAGTAAATTGTAAATTAGCAGATTAAATTCTCGTTATCCTAATTTTTCAAACTATCTTTGTCCCCCTTTTATAATTTATATTGTTTCAGAGCTTACAGAAGGTAAAGTAAGCTATGTGATCGGTCTGAAGAACAAAAATATTTTATGTCTCCGATTTTAAAAAAATTCAAGACAGAAATCCGTTTCGGAATCCGTCAAAATTATAAGTATAGAATCAGCAAAATTTAAAGAGTGCAAACAGATGAAATTAATCTGGAACGTTCTGTGGACTACTCGGCATACCATCCAAATTTCTTAAGAAACGTATAATGTATAACTACTTTTAAAGAGATTAGTGTAAGTAAATGTATGTTTGTGTGCATGTGGAAGGGAAATAAATAGGCGCAGAAGGTCGAATTTTATGTGGGACCAACAATGTGCTAATTATGACCTACTGTCTAAATTTCATCAAAATTGGACGAGTAGTTTTTAAGAAATGTTGATTCTCAAAACTTGAGCGCAGACCGATAGACAGACTCGGAACCAAAAATGTTTCCTGATGTCTGAAACAGATTTCTGTCTTGGAATTTTATGAAATCGGAGACACAAAAAACGTTTCGTTTTTAGAACGATCACGAAGCTTCTGCTACCTTGGATAATCTCGGAAGCATAACTCAATTAATACTGATAACTGATTTCACGTAATGACGTCGTTCATAAATCATTGTGTGCCTTATAAGTGCATAAATATACGTCATTTTAACAATTTCACATTTAGTGACGTCGTTCTAAAGCCATTGTGGGTCATTCAAATGATGTGATAAGCTCACTTAATTAAATGAAAAGACAACAAAACTGCACTCAATACAAAACTGAAATGAGAAATGGTGGAAAGACCTTTATAACAAGGTAAACAAACTTATTGTCTTAACGTTCTAACATCTAATCGACTATTGACTATACATTTTATAATAAACTCTCTTTAGGTATTTAAACAAGTTCCTGAAACTGACAGATGCACTGGAATTAAATTCAATAACATTGAACAAACTTAGAAATTAATTGAACAACTCTGCTTAGCCAAACTTCTTTCTATTGAAGCTATGAAATATATAATTACATTATGTTTCATGAACACTTCTATTGATCAAGTAAAATAATATCTTATATTTCGATTAACTTTTCTGGACTAAATAACATTCAAGTTATTGTTATTTGAAGTTTGAAGTTTATGGTCTAGAGTCTTGAGTCTAGGCTTATTGCCAACCATATCAGTAAAGGACATAGCTTCAAAACAGGACACACCAAGCACTCATAACATTCGCAACCGTGTATACGACGGCAATTATTTTTTGGTGTGAATGGCTGGGAGTACGACCAACGCGTAGGAATGTTTATTCTCTTTCGCCGCTGCTCCGGGTAATGCTGGTTCCAAAAACAGGCACGAAAAATGAACAAAGTAGGTTGTGAGAGTGAGAGATAACCTTTGTGGAAGCAGGCAACTGATTGCACCCGTTTTCGGAGTGATTGCACAAGTTTTCGGAGTCAGATAGTTTAACGGAATGTTTAGGCCATTCTTTTGACCGCTGAAGGAAGGAATTACGCTCATTGGAATATTTTAGATAAGTGTGGGTAACATATTCCAAAAGAAGAATTTTATGTAAAAGGTAAGTGGTAAGACCATACAAGTGGTATCCATACTCACTTCTTAACGTACAGTATTCGTACAGTATTGTACAGTTACAGTAATTCTTCCTAGTAAACATTTCAAATTACCACTTTCTGTGGTAAATAAACATCGACTTGAAACGAAGCTATGCTTTCAGTTTCTCCCGTGTTCATGACTTCTTGGTCAACCTTTAGCAGGTCAATTTATCTTCCTTCATCTCGGCCATCACTTGCTTTCCATAAGCAAAACAATATGTGGAATCTCTGGAAGTTTGTGGAATCTCAATTTGAATTGGTATCAGATGGCCTTACCCTTAAGAAGATAGTTATAATCGAATAATTCACGCAGGTAGTTTTATTTTCAAAAATAGATATGTGATGGGGATAGCATGTGTGGGGGTGCCGAAAATCGAACCGAATCGTGCCGAATACAACCCGAATTGGCTTGGTCCTGATCAAAGAAAGCCGAACCAAACCGAACCGAAGTTTGTAGTGTGGACGTGCCGATCGGCTTCAGTCGACAGATAGTTATCATAAAGTGAGGTTCGCAGACTATTTTCTACTACAGTGGGGGTACTTGTGAGAAATGTAAAGTAATGTGGACACCATGCCGAACCGAACGTGCCAACCGGCACAGGCCGATCGGCCTCATTCGGCATAGTGTGGACTCGCCTTAATAAGGCAAATGACAAGAACTATAAAAATTAGAATAATATAACTAGACGGATAAAGAAAAAATATAAAGGTTTTTTTAATGAGGATTGATAATTTTCATGTTTAAAGTGGAATACTCAAATTATTTTTCAAGTACTAATACAAATTTTGGAATACATCTCTAAAATATCTCTTAATAGATATCGCAAGATCTCTTAAATTGGAATTGACATTATTCAATATAACACATAATTACGCAAATATTAATTCAACACCTTCACATTCAAGTGTCAACACAGACAAATTTTATTTACCTATATATACGTTTAAACTGTTTAGCATACACAATTATTTGAATAATTGCATAATTAGATCCAGATATGTCGGGTGTTGGGACAGACATTTGTAGATGAATGCTAAAACTTTTTACAATGCTGTTCCCAAAATTTAAATTAATTTAATTAGCAATATTTTGGGACCTATAAGGCGAAAAGCTAGTATCATATGCAAATATAATTTCTACAATGGGAATGATTATATCTACAAATCATTTCAACAACGTATAAGATGTGGTAAAGAATGTGAAGTTACTAAAAACAGATTAAGATATTTTCCAAGAATAGTTGAAAATGTCACGTTCTTTATCAATTGTATAAATAAAATCAGATATATATATATATATATATATAGCTTTTTTTTTTATTCCCTTAATAGACAATATGGCTATAAGCAATAAGGTATGAATGAAGTCTGTACTTGTTATTTGGCGAAGATCATTCATGATGAAATTTGGAACTTCTCTTCTCCATTCTTATGCAACAAAGTTTCGCAGCACAATCTGTAACAATAAAAAAAAAAAAATAAATAATAATTTTGAAAAGTATGTCACACACACAATCATATATATATATTATATAATATTATAACAGTGTTAGGAGGAGTTTCTGGACAAAATTGTTTTCGGGAGATAGGATAGTGAAGGAAATGTATACGTGCTTCCAATCCTACTAAAGCTCCAAATCCGATATTTGACCATGTTCCGCACACCACCCTATTCTGGTTTAATTAAATTTTAATCTAATTTTATTTGTTCTTTTCAATTTAACATTTATTTGGCAATTAGAGTAGTTGGAGGTTAGCGCTGAGATACTCGGAACACGAATAACAGAAAAGCAATTAAGTGTCAATTTACTCTAGGTATGTATATTTTTTAAATCTTTTATTAGAAAAGTAAATTGTTTAAATCGAATTTTTACAGTTGAATTTACTCTTGCTTTTATAATCATCAGTTGTTAGTTTGATGAATGGTAAAGTGGTTTAAATTGTAATTCACTTTTATTTTTAAATGAGGTGGTTGTTTTAAATTTAGTATTGTTCCTAAATCCTATGTATTATCGTCTATCTTTGAAGACACAATTATCTGCGGAAAGTTCTGTAGTAAATTGTAAATTAGCAGATTAAATTCTCGTTATCCTAATTTTTCAAACTATCTTTGTCCCCCTTTTATAATTTATATTGTTTCAGAGCTTACAGAAGGTAAAGTAAGCTATGTGATCGGTCTGAAGAACAAAAATATTTTATGTCTCCGATTTTAAAAAAATTCAAGACAGAAATCCGTTTCGGAATCCGTCAAAATTATAAGTATAGAATCAGCAAAATTTAAAGAGTGCAAACAGATGAAATTAATCTGGAACGTTCTGTGGACTACTCGGCATACCATCCAAATTTCTTAAGAAACGTATAATGTATAACTACTTTTAAAGAGATTAGTGTAAGTAAATGTATGTTTGTGTGCATGTGGAAGGGAAATAAATAGGCGCAGAAGGTCGAATTTTATGTGGGACCAACAATGTGCTAATTATGACCTACTGTCTAAATTTCATCAAAATTGGACGAGTAGTTTTTAAGAAATGTTGATTCTCAAAACTTGAGCGCAGACCGATAGACAGACTCGGAACCAAAAATGTTTCCTGATGTCTGAAACAGATTTCTGTCTTGGAATTTTATGAAATCGGAGACACAAAAAACGTTTCGTTTTTAGAACGATCACGAAGCTTCTGCTACCTTGGATAATCTCGGAAGCATAACTCAATTAATACTGATAACTGATTTCACGTAATGACGTCGTTCATAAATCATTGTGTGCCTTATAAGTGCATAAATATACGTCATTTTAACAATTTCACATTTAGTGACGTCGTTCTAAAGCCATTGTGGGTCATTCAAATGATGTGATAAGCTCACTTAATTAAATGAAAAGACAACAAAACTGCACTCAATACAAAACTGAAATGAGAAATGGTGGAAANAGATGCATGTTGTTGAAGCTCTTTAAGAGTACTGTTATTGTTGTTACGTTAACTTTTGTCATATTTTCATTTATGAGGGGTCATTCTGTTGGTAAAATAGAAAAAAATTAATAAATATGATTAAAATGCACGCTCAGCTCAATATTGCAAGCATTGCACACCTAGTACTAAGTTGACTCTGACTAAGACATTGAACGTATTATTATTATAGTTGTTAAGGGCAACTCTTCTAATTTTCAGATTAAAAACATATTTTTGATTCTCTATCAAACTTGCGAACTTTTTTACATTTTTAATACGTACAAGTATATTACATTGAACAAACTAAAGCAGAGATTCGCAATTGCTGCATAATCAAAGACAGTTGTCATGGGAACTTTAGTAAATTATAGATGGTAAAAACTGGACTATAGATCTGTGCTGTAAAGATAGCCGAGGGAGAAAACGATGAGAAAAAAAAACTATATTTAGGTGTAGCGCAAAATAACAATGTTATGCTAACGTATTTTAAATTGAAAAGTGAATTTACAGGAATTCGACAGCAATGAATTTATAAAAAGAAGTTCAATAAAAACAAAATATGGTCATCTGATAATGATAATGCAACAGGTAGGTTATTTATGGTACCAAATTCAAATACGAATAAGAGCGCCAAGTTCAAATTATACTATTGATCTCACATTAAAAAATGTATGTCTTTATGGTATGAGCAGATTCAAATTGTTGTCCGTTTGGTTTGGCAAGTTAACTTCAAAATGGGACGATATCTCTCTCTTGTTTGCAACCGTACTGCCTTTCACGTATTGATTTTGATAACCAATAAATCAAATCGAGGTTTCTTTTTTAACAAGAGTTTAATATGCGTTTGAATCTATATTTTGATTTCTATTTGATTTATGACCTATGAAGGAAAAATTTAACTTAAATCGGTTTAGAAGATTAGGCTACCCACTACCCACTTTTCCTCAGACTTTTTTGACTTACCAGGTTCTTAATAGGAAATAAATCCTTACAAAAACAAAAAAAACTAAAAAACAAAAAAAAACACTTTTTTCCTCAATTAATACCTGGATTGCAAGAACTGTAAAACTGATAGGTTAATTCATTCGGATGAATTGGCAAGAACGCCAGAAAGACATTGGATGTGAATGCACTCTCGAAGATTAAACAAGATGGCTGTGGCTTGTGGGATACAAAGCACATATTCAGTTTATGAATTAAACCTAGATATTGTTATCACAGGGAATCGGCCTAGCTGAGTGGCTAAATGTACCAACCATCTTTAAGAAAACGCCGAGTAGTTGAATGTGCAAAAACCTACTGCTCTGATTTGGAGTTTGCAAAACCAAGAAAAAAGCAAAATTAACTCATCAAAAACACATTTGTAAATCCATCCAAGTCCTACTGATTTACTAATTTATACGTTTTGACCCGCTGATAAAACACAGGATATGAAAATATTCTCGCCAACGAATATAATATATCAATATGAAAAAAAAAGAAGGATCTATAACATTTTAGAAGTTTTAAAATGATAAATAACCCGCTCTGATACCATAATGAATGTCAGGTAGTACCAAATATTTTACTGTATAAATAGAAAGAGGAAAACCACATATGATAAATTTTAAGACCTAGAATAAATAACATATATAGAGATAGGTAATATATCTATGGAGGGGTACATCTATTTAATCTATGTTTTGAGTAAATCATTTCTTTCTGCGTCAAATCTTCTTTAAGAATCGAATAGAATATGATAACCATATAGGGAGGCATTCTGATTTGTAGCCTTTTTAAATCTCAATTTGTTCTGCGGTTGCACAAAAAAAAAAAAAAAAAAATGAACATGTTAAAGTACGATTAAAGCACATTACTTGCTACAATATACTGCTTAAAAATCAGAAGCTTGAGCGTGGCTTAGCTACTATCGTATTATATTTTAAATATAAATATCTATTGGGATTTTTTCTTTTAATTTAAATAAAAATTGGTGTGCCTTTTATTTTTTTCTGAATAGCATTCCATACTGCTAGTTTTGAGGTCTTCTGCATTGTTAGATAACAAGTCATGTTAGATTATTATCAATAATAAAGTTTAACATTTTGTCTACGATCAGTCTAAAGTTATTTTTTTTCAAAGATTCGCTTATCAAATAGCGAATAGTCAAATTCCGTGTTCAGAAATGGAAATACCTATTTTAAATTATGTAACCCTCTTGGGATAAAAAATATACATTAGAAAGTGTGGGTTCATTATAGAGAGTAGACGCGTCGCGACGCATACGTTAGATGAATAAAGATGTGAGATTTTGTTCTTCTGAATCTAGTCTATAATTTTGATGTCTTAACTTCTGCTATTTTGACGACAATTCAAAACAACATGAAGTCATTTGCATAATTTTATAATCTAATTACTGTTTTTACCTTTATAATTACATCTACTAACCCTATCTTGCTCCATGAATTCGTCTTTAGAGCTGAAAAAATGTATCTGGTTAAAATAGCATGAAGCACGATATTCTCGGAATTTCTAGATTTCTAAGTCACGCACAAGTTCAGAAACAATCTTAAGACCTTTTTACTCTTTAAGCATCTTAGTATTACTAGACGAACTAGGAGAATATTCTGGTCGAATGCAGTTCTACAGGATATCAGAAGGTTTAATACCCGTCCGGCAATTACGGAGTCTGTTTGTGCTTTTGATGTCCATATAGAAGGATGGTTAAGTACAGTGATTCTGTCAGAGAGACAGAGAGTAAACCACAGACCCGTAATGGAGGGTTAGCTCCGATCTCATAAGGGATAACTGGAAGTGCCCACTTCCCCATAATCACTTTTAATCACACTAGGATTCTGGATTCTCTCTGTCTACGATCGAAAGAGTATATATGTTATTTTAATGCTTGTGGGGTAACATTGTCTATAGTTTCACCAGGCTTGTGCGCATCCTAGTATAGGTTGATTTTGGCAGTGAATGTAACTACCGATTTTAAAATGGGACTAATAAACTCATTAAATCTTCGTGTGGAGTGTGGAGTTTAATCATTTCTGTTTACCTTTTGAACTTAGTTAGCTCTTCTTTACTGTGTCAACGCTTTTAATAAGGTCAATGACGGGAGCGTTAGAACATTCCAACTTTGTTCCGTTCAGTTACAATAAGGTCTAGGAAGTGATTGAAACTGTCCATCCTTATAATCCCATGTAAACTGAGTCTAAATCAATACAATGCCTCTACGGTCTTAGAGGTACAAGTTGAATATACTTGTGTCAGGGCTACATTGTAAACAAGTGACAGAGAGTGGGCAGGTTGCCAGAACTGTCAGAGTGCCAAGCCACTATGCACTGTTCAGTGTTGCCAGCCTTGCAAATGTCGGCTAATTGTACTCGCTATGTACGACTGGGGTGTGAGCTCGACCTTTGGCTTATTGCCACAACACAACTAAACCTTTTTTTCATTTATGACTCGATGTCGTTTTTAATTCAATTTTATTTCAGGTGTTGGCGTCTAAATATGGAACTAAAAGGATGCGTGGGGGATGTGGTTGGTGGTCGCAGGATTCCTTCACGCATGGAATGCAACAACGCAGTTAGCTCTGCATTTCTTATTTATTACAACGGGGGACGAAATGGGAATACGAGGACGGTGAAATGATTGGCATCCCGCTACCACTCTATTTGATCACAGAGGTTAATCATAATTAAAAAAAAAAATTAGAAGACATGAATAAGACAAACTCCTATTTTTATATCGTAGATCATTGAATCTAAACACTACAAAATAATTTCATTAGTTACAGAAAGATCATTGATCGAGTGAGGAAAAGACAGAAATTCGAGCATAGGCCTTACCGAGATTTCTTTGGAATGTAGTCATAGCAAATTAAATTCATCGATTCATTCTCCAAAATCCAAAACTGCTATAGACTATCTATTGCTGGCTAACCCATTTATTAAACATTCAATATTTTGTTTCATTGAAAATAAAACTGATCGAGTTTACTCTTTAAAAGTTTAAAAGATAAGGTACGTTATAGATACGAATGATTTAAACGAGCAATTTGTACCAAAAAAATTAAAAACCTTATAAAGATATTGATTCGAACTTAGTTTCTTTTCTATAAGGATCCAAAGGTTGGTAGGTTGGTGCTAAATATTAGAAGCATGCGCAGAATATTGGCAAGAATATTAATACTGTGAAGTGGCCCGGAATAGCAAGCACTAGGGGGTCTTCTTACCCAGCTACCAGCAACTCTTCTACCTTTATTCCATAAAGTCTGGCATAATGTATAAATATTTACAGCTCAAGATAATTAGTATTTATCAGAAAATAAGTATCTTGACACTCTAATTTGTTTAAAACTATATACAAGATAGAATTTCTATGATATACACGCAAACAGTTCATAAGTTTCATTATATACATTGGCAGTTCATCGTCATTTTACTGATAAACCGTGAAAGTCCGTGTTCGTGGACACAACCTTCATTTATATATAATGTGTACTAACTGAATTTCCGTTTTTCCGTTAGTTATAATTATAAGGTATCTTATTTTTATCTTAATAGATTTATAAACAACCGTCAAGAAAAAATATAATTTTATTGCTAAGCGAGTATAGCTAGATGCCTCCCGTGGATGGAATGAATTTATAAAACTCTCAAATTAGTAACTGTTACCAGCTAATGAAGAAGAATTTTTAAATATTAATTTTCCTGGAAAAGCTAACTCTTCCGAAAAGCTCTCCATTTGTTAATGCAATGCTGGGTGGACATTGAGTGAAAGAGGGTCCTAGAATTTAACTCGGATGTGTGTATCCAAGTATCTTTTGATAATATCAGAGCCATCTGCGCTCTTCCCTTCGAGCTACCCAGGCCGCCCAAGTTCGGGTTTTTCGCCAGGTTTCGAACATATATACATGTATGGCCACATTTTGAAAAAATTAGCCAATTGATAGAAAAAAATAACCACCACAAAAGTTGTTTTTGCCATAAAACAAGATTCAAGATTCTAGCGTAATTAGTTCCTTAGATGTCGTCATGACAAATTTGGTGCATATTAATGGTCACCATATTAAATTCAGATAGTGAAGAGGAACCTATCTTACAAAATGTTCATGGTTCATTTAGATTCCGTACATCCAAATACCAGTTGTTCCTTATTGAACCTTTACTAACTAGTAAAAACCTCATTGAAATGGATACATCTACAAATATTATAAAATATTTGGAAAGGATTTTGAGGAAATAATTATTAATTATCTTAAAAGACGCATGGAAATCGTAGCTGTGTGAATGTAAAAAATAAAGAAACAATTAAGTAATTGAAATTTATAAAAAAAATTAAATATGGCTAAGAATGATATAGTCTCTAGAGTTCAATAGGAACATCGTAAGGAATCTAAAGAAGTATCTTAGTTCAAAATGAATCAGAATTGAAGTGGTGAATCATTGAACTATATTAATTTATGATTCTAACTTCATACATATTCTATAACTTGAAGTCATTATTGTTGATGTAGCAACATTCATGTGTCATGTCATAGAGTACCTAGATCTCTTATGAATATTATATTTTATAAATTGTGTGCACGTGTGTTTACAGGGTCTTAAAGGATGTCCGAGCTGGGCAATTTTAGACCAGTTATGATTAGTTGTCAGACAGTTATTTGGTAATTAAACCAATGGGTCTGAAAGTACGTCATTATTAATCATTATACATATACTCTTTTACAAGTGTGCATATAAATCTACGCACTATCTACAATAAATATGAGTAGTACTCAACAAATTAACTTTAAACGCAAACAAACTTTCTATTATAAATTTATCTAATTGTGTTTTTCCATTTATTTGAGTAGCTTTGTATAATAGGCCAGTCAAATAATATACTATAAATAGATAAAATAACTCATCAAAATATGGTTTAATTAGTATTTTAATTAAAATTGTACAAAACCATTTTTTGAAGGAAAATAGATTTGTTGAAAATAGATTCCGAGAATTATTTAAAAAATGGTTTGTCCGAAAAATATTAAGGCGGAGACACACCTGAGCATTCGCCCCGAATGAGCATGCGTTTCCGTTCGGCTCGTCCTCTCCATATCTAAGCGATTCGGGGTGAATGCATGCTCATTCGGGGGCGAACGCATGCTCATTCGAGGTGAATGCATGCTCATTCGGGGCGAAAGCTCAAATGTGTATATATGTGGATTGGGTTCCGGTTCCGCAGCTTTCTTCCCCAAAAAATATATAGGTGGAACACCCTTATAAGTATAAGTTATAAGGCAATGAATAAATAAATAAATAAACATATTAATAGTGCAATAGTTCCCATTCCCTGTCTTGAAGCGCCATTATCTCTGAAACTTTATTTTTATTAGATAGTGGTGACTTATATGATTCATCGGTATTGAAATAACTACATATACAAATTTTGCTACAGTGTTTACCAAAGGCAATGGAAGCATTGGGATCATTTTATAAGAATGATTTTTTATTTTATTTTGAGCCAAGAAATTGGGCTGGTTTGCCGAAAGCAGCCCACAGATGTGAGCCCACTATTTATGTTTTTATCTAACTCCCAGCCATGATCCTTGGCTGAACCAAGGAGTATCTTATCAATGCCAGTCCGGCAAACGATTCCTCAGTATCAACATTTTTTAAGTCGTACACATACAATTACTTACTCACCAGAAAAATAAACGTTACACAAAATAGAACCGCCATATAGCCAAATTTTATGTTAAATAATAAATATTGCAATTACTTAATAAGTAATAGTTAAAGTGGTTTAATTTTAAGAATCGATTGTAGTAGTGTGCTGAGTTACAAGCAGGCTTTTTGGAAGCCATAACAGTCGTTAAGCATGTTACATCGTGACATCTTTATACTACTATAACCTAATAACCCTCGTATTTACACACACTCCTACCCACACAACTATAACTAAACAAGGCACACTTAAAGCTTAAATCACACATACATATGCATCAACGTAAAAGTATATGAATCATATATAGGTATTATTTATATTGTATCGTGTATCATCTCGTGTCAGTGAATTTTTTCTAGTGAGTTATATTATATTCGAGTGAATGAATATCTATTACGACGCCAAAAATCACGTGATATTATGTTTTATTTTGCTTCCGAGCTCACCGAAGGTAACGGAAATAAAATATTCCTAGGCTAAAAGACGTTTCAGACATAATTTTCAGTCTCGTGACGATCTGTTCGTTAACATTTTTGCAAACTATCATAACTTAAAAGCTACAATAGTCTGATTTTATTGAAGTTTTGATGGTAGGTCAAAATTTGCCCATTGTTGATCCCATATAAAATTCGACCTTCTACGCCCATTTGTTTCCCTTCCACATGCACATGAATATGCTATATTACATTTAACTGTTTGCGCCCTATGCTTCCTTCCGCATTTACACAAACTAGTTTTATTAACAAATAAATATATCTTAATATTATGTATATCTTCTTTTAAATAAATGGGGATGGTTTGATAAAAGTAGCCCACAGATACAGACAGTACCATATTAATTATAACTGTTTGCTCAATAGTTGCTTTAATATTGAATAAAACTAAATCCAAACAACCACACTTTCATGTCTCAGTGGGATGATAATGAGAGGTCGCGGAAAGCTCTATGCCACAGTATTTGGCAGAACGGTGTGCACTGATTCGAAACTTATACGGAGTTGAATGATGTGTCTGATAACAATACGGTACGGAGCAATAGAGCTGATCATCATACAATTTAAGAACACCAATAACTATATATTTTATATATAGTCAGTTTACAATCGAAAATTGTCCATCATGAGCGCTAGATGCTAGATTATCAGAGTTGGGGATCTGTCTCAGATGTCACTGCTGAGTAATTTTTACTACGTTTTTATTAACTTGGTTTCTTGTTTGTTTGTTTGTCCGGTACAAATCTTGTAATCGAATTTTAACTAACATCCCGAGTAGCTAGACATTTGAAACTTTCAGAACAGCTCAGAACACGATGACAATGCATTATTTTAATACTTTTAGTCATTTTTCAGCAGAATTTAATTCGTTTTCAGCAAATTTGCTGAATGAAAAGTTAGTTCGAAAAAATCCGCAAGTTATTTTATTTGTTTTGTCATATCCCATAATATTTACAATCTTCATTTTGACAGGTTTCAAATTTATGATTCTTATAAATAAGAGCTAAACATTAAATGACAGCAAAACAGGAAATATATCGATTATATTATTTCAAATATATCGATGGCACGGTATAAGAAAATTTAAAAACGTAGTATATAAAAAGTTCTTTTTATCATGCAATTATTTCTTTTTCGTTTTACTTTGTTTACAGATGATGTCTGGAAAGCATATAGTTTTGATTTAACTTAAAAAAGAGTAACTCCATGTTTGCACCTCTTCTTTATTATTTGAAATTGTTCTACTCAGTATTATTCAATCAGGGCACGAGACCCTTCCAAGGGACTGATGTACTTATCACAGAAGAGTACGTTGCATCAATAAACTATTCACTTGAACAGTGGCGTACGCAGGGGGGCCCCAAGGGGCCCTGCCCCCCCCCCCCTCGAAATTATTACATATCTTGGACCCGCAATACATTTAAAACCAAACATCACTGTAATGACAGATGCATTCGAATTTTCTGTAAATATTTTCCAATAAAAGGAATTAATTAAGTATTTTATTAGGGTCTATTGTATATACTTAATTATTCAAGATGCGCTCAGCCCGGATTTTGCCGACGGAATTAAATTCATTAAACAATATAATGGACCGATTGTTGGCTGGGCCCGTATTTTTTCCGATGGAATTAAATTAGGAAGCATAAACTAAGTAGTATGTAATTGCCGGCCAGCCCGGATTATTGCTGATGAAACTAAAACTATTAAAAACTATAANATGCTCAAATGTGTATATATGTGGATTGGGTTCCGGTTCCGCAGCTTTCTTCCCCAAAAAATATATAGGTGGAACACCCTTATAAGTATAAGTTATAAGGCAATGAATAAATAAATAAATAAACATATTAATAGTGCAATAGTTCCCATTCCCTGTCTTGAAGCGCCATTATCTCTGAAACTTTATTTTTATTAGATAGTGGTGACTTATATGATTCATCGGTATTGAAATAACTACATATACAAATTTTGCTACAGTGTTTACCAAAGGCAATGGAAGCATTGGGATCATTTTATAAGAATGATTTTTTATTTTATTTTGAGCCAAGAAATTGGGCTGGTTTGCCGAAAGCAGCCCACAGATGTGAGCCCACTATTTATGTTTTTATCTAACTCCCAGCCATGATCCTTGGCTGAACCAAGGAGTATCTTATCAATGCCAGTCCGGCAAACGATTCCTCAGTATCAACATTTTTTAAGTCGTACACATACAATTACTTACTCACCAGAAAAATAAACGTTACACAAAATAGAACCGCCATATAGCCAAATTTTATGTTAAATAATAAATATTGCAATTACTTAATAAGTAATAGTTAAAGTGGTTTAATTTTAAGAATCGATTGTAGTAGTGTGCTGAGTTACAAGCAGGCTTTTTGGAAGCCATAACAGTCGTTAAGCATGTTACATCGTGACATCTTTATACTACTATAACCTAATAACCCTCGTATTTACACACACTCCTACCCACACAACTATAACTAAACAAGGCACACTTAAAGCTTAAATCACACATACATATGCATCAACGTAAAAGTATATGAATCATATATAGGTATTATTTATATTGTATCGTGTATCATCTCGTGTCAGTGAATTTTTTCTAGTGAGTTATATTATATTCGAGTGAATGAATATCTATTACGACGCCAAAAATCACGTGATATTATGTTTTATTTTGCTTCCGAGCTCACCGAAGGTAACGGAAATAAAATATTCCTAGGCTAAAAGACGTTTCAGACATAATTTTCAGTCTCGTGACGATCTGTTCGTTAACATTTTTGCAAACTATCATAACTTAAAAGCTACAATAGTCTGATTTTATTGAAGTTTTGATGGTAGGTCAAAATTTGCCCATTGTTGATCCCATATAAAATTCGACCTTCTACGCCCATTTGTTTCCCTTCCACATGCACATGAATATGCTATATTACATTTAACTGTTTGCGCCCTATGCTTCCTTCCGCATTTACACAAACTAGTTTTATTAACAAATAAATATATCTTAATATTATGTATATCTTCTTTTAAATAAATGGGGATGGTTTGATAAAAGTAGCCCACAGATACAGACAGTACCATATTAATTATAACTGTTTGCTCAATAGTTGCTTTAATATTGAATAAAACTAAATCCAAACAACCACACTTTCATGTCTCAGTGGGATGATAATGAGAGGTCGCGGAAAGCTCTATGCCACAGTATTTGGCAGAACGGTGTGCACTGATTCGAAACTTATACGGAGTTGAATGATGTGTCTGATAACAATACGGTACGGAGCAATAGAGCTGATCATCATACAATTTAAGAACACCAATAACTATATATTTTATATATAGTCAGTTTACAATCGAAAATTGTCCATCATGAGCGCTAGATGCTAGATTATCAGAGTTGGGGATCTGTCTCAGATGTCACTGCTGAGTAATTTTTACTACGTTTTTATTAACTTGGTTTCTTGTTTGTTTGTTTGTCCGGTACAAATCTTGTAATCGAATTTTAACTAACATCCCGAGTAGCTAGACATTTGAAACTTTCAGAACAGCTCAGAACACGATGACAATGCATTATTTTTATACTTTTAGTCATTTTTCAGCAGAATTTAATTCGTTT
>KZ651062.1:566631-578041 GCA_001010745.2 Gerris buenoi
AAAACAAACATTTATTTTTATTGGAATAAATGTGGTTGCCTTAGCGTAGAAATATATTTTTTTCAATTAAATTTCCCATTTCCTATAACCATTTCTTAATCCTGAAATAATAAATTCGTCAAAAAAAAAAAAGAGAGCAAAGCATTCTAGAACTTAAGTTTCACTTCTAATGCATGAGAGCCTCACAATTTTTTTTAAAATTTAACTAACGACAATGTTTTAACAGTAAGCTTCACACATCGTTTTGGAAACGGTTTTGAAAACGATCCACTAGTTCAAAACGCTGTATGAACGGAAAACAACGGATCATATCAGTTTAAATCCGCTTCACCAAAAATACGTGCTCGGAACGGAGGATCGAATTCAAAACGCTCATATGAACATGTCGAGGAGGGGATCGAGATATCAGGTTATTTTACTCTTTTCCACTTTTCAAGTTCTTTGTTTTCATAAGCTTGTTTATTTATTTATTTTTTTTTTAAACTGCAAAAACGTTATTATACAAAAGTTAATCCTATAAAGAACCTGTAAAAACTTTTGATAACTTGTAAATAAAATGTAAAAATTTGCATAAATATTAGGTAACAAGAAAGAAGGTTTTACTCGTGTCGTTACCGTTATGAAACATCGAAAACAAATATTTCGATCACCTGTATTTTTTGTTGTATGAACGTGAATCGTTTAAAAACGAATTGGATCCGAAACGCTTTCAAAACAATGTGTGAACATAGCATATCTTAATNATACAGTGTCGTACCCAACTATTTTAAATCTAACTCAGATCAAGATTTCAAGCACCCAACTAGACTTAGAAAACCCAACTTAGAAAACTATACTAGAAAAAGGGTTAATTTTAATGTTTAAAAACGAATTGGATCCGAAACGCTTTCAAAACAATGTGTGAACATAGCATATCTTAATTGTAGAAATAATCCTTGTATTGACTTTTGATTTTACTATATTAAGTCCATATGTACATATAGAAAACTTATGTAAGTAGAGAACAGAGTGAATATTATTTTAAACCCATAGAGGTTAAAGCTAAGTAATTTTAATCAAAAATAAAATAAATATAGTTCATAACAAGTGGAAAAAAGGTTTTTTTTTTTAATTGGATCATAAATAGAAGGTATAATATCCAACAAAAAACATAATAAATATCCTGGCATTAATTGCCTGAGTACAATATAATGTCGTCACAACAATTAATAAAGGATTAGCATCACCAGTTACTAATAATAGTTATTATTTTATTATATGTTTGCCTCGTGGAAAAAAATAAAAATAAAGATAAAAGAACGTAATTAACAGAACAAAATTAATATAACGTTTTGTTTTTTAAAAAATCAATTACCCACAATTATTATGAGTGCAAACTTTAAGGAATAAAAAAAAAGACTACAAATTTGATTGTTTTATTAAAAATAGTTTAACATTGCACAAATATCCGTGCATGCATTGAGCGCAAATGAATATATAACTGCAAAATTGAAAAAAAAAAAATTAACAAGTGAACTTAAACAAAAAAAAAAATAGTAGAATCAGTCGTATTATTACTCAAGATGTTGAACACCCTAGAAAATGTGGTGCATGAGGAGTAGAGCATGCCTTTGTATAAGGGACTCATTTCAACAACTATTTGACGTTCAATAAAAAAAAAAAAAAAAATTGCTTCGATGTTCAATAGGAAAAATAAGTAATAGGAATATTGTACATTTCATTTTTTAAACTAAAGAGATAATAAAACTAAACAATAAACAATGTTTTATATCGATTCAAAGTAATATTAAGTCAAATTCTAGGTTTATTGGTGGATTAATCAGAACACTTTTACTAAAGTTGTATATTGTCAAAATTATTCTTAATATAACAAATAAAAGCCGTTTATAATGTAGCTTATGTGTAGGTACTTATACTTGCTTTATCATGAGATCAAGCAAGTATTGACGATTCGTAACTAATAACTTACTAACGAGGTAATATCCTCAATTTGACCAGTTATTTAGTTTAAATTGTAGCCACTATTAAGAGGACCTTACTTTAAATTAGAAAACCTGCTATCTAGGCTCATTACTGTATTAGTAGGGAAACCATGTACATCTAATTAAGTTTTAGTAAAAAGTTTGCCATAAACATTTTTATAGCCATATATTATCTATGTAATTTAACTGCTATGTACTTTATTGGATAATTACTCTGAATTTACAAAAAATTAATTTTCTAAATTATTTATTTATTTAGGTTTTTCATATACTTGTAACTATTAAGATACAAGGTTTATTCTTTGTAATTATTACAAATATCTTTGTTTGCCTTTCCTGAAAAACATATTCTTAACTTGAACATTGGGCCAACGATATTATTCCTAACTATTTATCAAAATGACTCCAAATTTTTTAGACACTAAAGAAGTGTCCCTGAGATCTATTAGCCGGACAAAGAATAAATACACTTCTAGAAGTGATAGTTAAAAATAAAAATAAAAATGCATTCGATTAAGCCTAAATGCTTGTAAAACAAGTATAAAATTTGAAATGTTTATGATAAACAGAGTATGATAAATTTAGAGCCCACGATTGGACCAAAGTGCCTTAATCCACCAGACCTATTATTTTAATAAGTGTAAATGTCAAAAATTGATTGGTCAATACTTCAAAATTTATTTGAAAATGGAGTTTTCAATTTTTTCACCTTAAATCTTGCCCAAAATTATACTGACTGACAATGACAATTACACCAATCTACAAAGAACGGTGTTTTGTACATCAATAAAAAAAAAAAAAAGCAGATATATTCTTCTAGTTCACAATTTTTCTTAAAAAATATGAACAAAGAAAAAAAAACTTCAGGATTACATATATATACTTTAAATTTATTTATTTATTTACTTCTTTTTTTGCTTTCATCAAACAAAAACAAATATATTAATATACATATCATATATGTATGTATACATATAGATAAATATATATAAATACATATATAACAACTCTTTATAATTTTATTTTTTTAACTAAAATTTGTTACGATATCCTTTCCCGACAATCCTTTCGGTGGAAACTTGAATTGGCAACACCTGAAATAAACCACAAACAAACATTCCATTATAATACATTACATGATAAATTTAATGTCTATATCGAACAAAGCTTTTACGGGCCATCAGCAGACGATAACTAACTCTAGCAACATGAGCAATACAGTGTCGTACCCAACTATTTTAAATCTAACTCAGATCAAGATTTCAAGCACCCAACTAGACTTAGAAAACCCAACTTAAAAAACTATACTAGAAAAAGGGTTAATTTTAATATTATTATTTTATTTATTTTTTATTTTTTTATTTTAATTGTGTTTTTTGGACTGAAGATAGTTTTGATTTGAAATGATAAGATATGTACAAATGTTTAAACACCTAAAACAAACAGACAGGGTAAAATTAAGTATCCACGATTTGGGTCCTGTTAATGCAATTATTAGAAAGGGCTGTTAGTAGTAGAAAGGCTGCTCCCGAATTCCAAGATAAATTAAGTCCATTAAGGTCAAACTTAGCCTCAAACTAGTTCTGAAACTCGATTACTGTGTAAATTCTTTTCTGGCTGTTAGTGTTCAATTTGAGTTTAACTAATGACAGTTCTAATATTTGTATTAATTTTCTTCAGACCCAAATAAAACAAGGATAACAGAAGGAAGCAGAATAAAATAGGTTTTTACAATAGGCAAGATATTAAAAAAGTTATTAATAAAGTAAAAATATTAATAAAGTGAGATAGATTAGAAATTGATAGTACAGTAGAATCCCGATATATCGTATCTTCAAGGGGTCGAAGAAAAAATACGATATATCGAGTAGTTCACTAAACCGGGATTATGAAATATTGATGGTAAAAAAAGAAAAATTAGTGTAATAATTAAGACTTGTATTTATTTTGCACATAAAAATACACTGTGTATGATCATAAAAAATTAAATATGTACTTGGTTTAAAAAAAAATTATAATTTGTTTTTTTGAATTAAATCATTTGTTTGGGTGTTATCCATAGCATTTTATCCGAGTAGAACAGAAGGAGGTAAACAATCAAATCTTGGAAAAGGGTCCTCTCCTTTCATATACGTTTAACCGCGATTTTTCTCAGAATTATAAGAGTTATTCCTTCATCTAGAATCTAGGCTGTCCAGGAATTACATTTGGTTTGGACACAATCACACTCTCCCCCCTGAGTCTTTGTTTAATGCCGATCAAACGTCTCGCGAGAGTTCTAATTTTTTCCCCGAAGAATGTTCCCTCCAATAGGTTCCTTTGCAATTCGGAATTAATAAAAAAAAAACACTTAATTAATACTTCCTCTAATTGTAGTGAAGTGTGAACTGTTGTTATTTTTTTCTAAGTAGAGTAAAACAACAGATATAGCCAGTAAATAAGCAAAATCTTGGAAATTTCCCCCTCCATTCATACGTTTTATCGGGATTATTCTCCGAATTATACGAGTTATAAGACGTTTATGTTCACCTCGAAAGGGAAAAAAATACGTTATACTGAGGGGACCGAAATACATTGGTTTTATACCAATTATCGGGATTTTTTCAAGGGACTGGCAATAATATACGATTTATCGGGATATATGATATAACGGGATATGAAATACCGGGATTCTACTGTATAAGTAAACAAAAGTTACAATTGTGTGGCTAATAGATTTATTGCTGGCACTGAATATGTACATAAAATATCATAAAATGGCAAATAAAAAGCCAGCTAATGATGCCAATAAGTATCAATAATCACAAAAATAATGATAAAGGTGCGTTTAGACCGTTCAATTACATTGCTCCTTAGAAACAGCACACTTTAAATTTTATTGAATGCCTCTATACTGATTAGACGAAGCAATCAAATTGAATCAACAGGGGGGGGGGGGGGACAACAACAACATGGCTAAAATCAAACATAACCTAAGCAGTTGAAACCTTCCATTCCTCAAAAAGAAATCGAGCTGTTTACACATTTCAGTTTGATGTTTCTATAGAGCTATTGCTAAAATAGATGAACTAATTCAAATTATGTTCCATCGGCATTGGCAATGAGCAATTTCATTGAATTGGTGTTTACATGTATCAATTTCATTGATTTAACCATGTTTCAATCTCATAGAGCAATGAATTTATCCACTTAAACCAGTGCTGATAGCCGCGGTAGACCCACACTTTATGCAGGGATACCGAAAGTTATCCTTGACCTCATGTCAAAAGGTCTATTGGCTCCCCCACTTACCAGGGGGCCAGGGGCCCTCCCCCGGTTGGGGTTAGAGGAGGATGTGCTTTATGATGAGAAGCGTAATTTTACCTGATAAAAACATACTCTCATAATAAATAAGATAGTTTCATTAGGAAAAATAAAATTATTCTGTTTTAAACTATTGTACGGTCAATAGTATTGTCAATACACAAAAGTATTGTACTGTTGACCATGTGCGGAGTTGGTATTGATATAAAAAGAATAAATAAATAAATAAAAAAAAAAAAAAATAAAACAGTATTGATGAAAATTGGTTATTAAATTGCATATTGACGATAGTATTTTCAATAACATTATTGACAATACAGTAGAGCGTCGATTATCCGAACATCAATTATCTGAATGTTCAATTATCCAAACTGGCTTCACGAAAAAAAAAAAAAAAAATCATAAGTCATCGCCAAATTAATTTCTAGAAAGAGCGATGTTAGCTGTATAACGGGAGGTATACATTGAATTAGTCAGATATTTTAAGTAGACTTACAACATGTAGACAAAAAGGAAATGAGCATTCATTAAGAGATAAAATGGAAATTATTATGCGGCTGATTATACATTAACCATCAAGTTCGGTGTTGGCAAAGCAACGATTACAAGAATAAAAAATAATTCTGACTCAATCATTAGGTATCCACTTAATCTTGACAGTGAAAAGGGCAGTTTGTATTGTAATACTATGAAAAATCCGAAATCCAAATGGTTGGAAGATGGTGCATTCACTTGGGTTTTGCAAAAACGGCCCTCTATACCAGTGTTCTCCAACCGCCGGTCCACGGACCGGTACCGGTCCGTGAAAAATTATGACCGGTCCGCGGAAAATTTCGGGCAGTTAGGGAAAATAATAATGAATTATTAAACTTAAGAAAATTAAACAAAAATAAAAATAAGAAAGCCTTTTTTTAACTCAGATTGAAGAGAAATATGTTCCTCAGAGAATAAAATCATAATTTGCAGAGAAGTTGGGTGATAAAGAATGGATAGCAAAGTTAGCTTATTTAGCGGAAATATTTACAATTTTAAATTATTTGAATTTAATTCTTCAAGGGAATATAAAAAATATACTCACTTCTTAATCTGTAGTTTGAACCCTATATATTCACTCTCTGGAATAAAATGGATCTGTTATAAAAAAAAGTAAAAGTTGTGCTATTGGAGCTAAGTGCTATCAAGTATGAATTTAAAATGTTTCAGTTTAGGTCCGGTAATATTTTAAGAATTTGTAAGAACACATTTAAATTCACTTTCAGCTTTTACCAATACTAAATACTATCCAGAGAATGAAGACCCAAGAAATATAAACCTATGGGTAACCAACCCTTTACATATAACCTTCAATGAAAATAATTGAAATAAAACTACCCTTTGACGAAAGATATATTTTTAAAGATAAGAAAAAAGTATTTTTTAAAGAAATAAGCCGAAAAAAGTCGTAAATAAAATTTATATGATCAAAATTCAATACCATTTTGGGTTCAATTTAATTACTAACTATTAGGAGGTCATATCCGAAATTCCCGCTGATTTTTGTCAACCGGTCCGGAGAATTAATCTAAGTTTTTTACCAGTCCGCATTCAAAAAAGGTTAAGAACCACTGCTCTAGACCACCCATATCTGGGCCTATATTGTGTGAAAAAACCGTAGAATTAAACATTAAGCTTCGTGGTGACTCTTTATTCATTCCCAGTTTTGGGTGGCTGAAAATCACGACATGGTGTTTAGAAAATAGAGATTCATGGTGATAAATTAACTAAAAAATTAAGCAGACAAGTATTACAACATTCTTTATGCCAATTTTTTTCACTATGTTCTAGATAAATAAAACTAAGATACTTTTTGCAAACGCGTTTCATTATTTTTACATCTTCTCTTTTGATTTTTTAAATGAATTTCGATTATCCGAATTTTTGATTATCCAAACCACCCCAAAAATCATTAGTTCAGATAATCGACACTCTACTGTACTATTGATAGTGTGCGGCTGCTTCTTACAGACAAGCATTGTTTTGTTCTGGCTAGTTTGAATTTTATTATTTTTTATTCTAGATTTTGCGGCACACTTACAGGACTCTCAGCACACAGTGTTGAAATCCCTGGTCTAAACAGACCTTTAGACAGTAACAGAAACCCCATTAAGAATCATGAACCACAAATAATAAAAATATGTCAACCTGGTGCATATAAAGTGTCATTAGTTGGAAGAATGAAAAGGACAAAGACAACAATAAAACTAGAAAAATCATAAACTTAGAAATAGAAAGATCATTTTCTTCAAGTTATTTACAAAATCAAGATCCTTAAAATTTCACTTACTCAACACTATATTATGCAGATACTTAATTCTACTTCAGGAAGCAGTCTATAAACTAACACTATTTCCAGTTAAGTTGGTAAGTAATTAAATTTGTATAAGTATTTAAAATGTACTGGTTTTCACAGATATACTTCGGCCATGCAACGTCTGGCAGCCCAATAGATATCATTAAATTATTGTTGGTTTCCCTTACATCTTCAAGTGCTTGGCATATGTTAAGGAGAAGGGATGTCATGTCCCTAATAATCATAAGAAAAAAGAAGTGGATCTTCTAACATTTTCAATTTAGCAAAAAAGATTTGCAAGATGATGCTAATGTAGGAAGTCCATCAAATTGGTGTAATATTAGATTGTTAACATTATTTAAATGATTAAAATCACTAGACATGGGCATAGGGTCTCAAAATTAGTTTTAGGGCTTGTTCTTATTTTTTTATGTTACTATTTTCTTATTTGGTTTTTATATGATCGGTCTTGGAAAAGGAATATGATAATATTAGTGTTATCACTCCACTGTTATATGATAATATTAGTGTTATTAGTATAGATCTTTTTTTTATCTAGACAATTTACTATAGGCAATCTCCCAAGCTTATTATTGTATTGAGATGGCCAACTATAATATTCTAGTAAACCAGTGTAGACATTAGGATGGGAAAGGCTCAAATTTTTATCTAGTGGTGTTTTTAACGAACACATATAATCATCCCAATAAATACCATACAACATCTAACCAGTTTAATATTATCACACTCATCAAATCCCTGTAACATTATATTAATGCTGCAGAATTTATTCCAACAATTATTTTACTTTTTCTTCAATAAGCAAAGATCTTTCAACTGATTTCCCAAGTTCAAATTTAGAAGTCAAAATGCAAGTGGTTTACTCACCGTGAGAAGTTCAAGGTTGTTCTGAGTCTATTCGAGGCTTCTTGGTAGTTAAATTATCTTCTTCTACTTGTTCCATATCTTCCTCCTCATCCTCTTCGTCCTCTTCCTCAAGGCATCGCTTTATTGTTACCACCGTTTCAGTTCCGTCTTCACTAATATTGTAACTATTGCTGTAAACACACAAATTTACTAACATTAAAAATAGTTCTTTGCAGTTTTCAATTCTTGTGACATGTGTTTATTATATGTTTTCACAGCCATATGAATGTTGGGCACTTTTTTTTATTGTTACTCCCCTTTTTAAAACAGAAGTGTGATATTCCTAGGTGTGATATATATTAAGTACATTGGACTAAACATCCCTTTAAGCAATAGTTATTTAGTCAAAGACATTTATAATCTAAAAAACACTCTAAAGAAGTACATACCAAATTTTGTTCAAAAATAATTTATTTAATCATTAGAAACACTCCGTACATAAAAGAAGAGTTCTGTTAAAATGGTTAAAAACCTATACTAAGTATTACTTATAGTGTTTTGTTTTTGCAATAAACTCATCAAATTTTCTCTTTGAATATTTTTAAGTTTTCTGAGATAAGTCCCATAAAATCAATTGAAACAACTAACTTAAATACCATGTTAATCAAACAAAGAAAATTTGATACAAAAATATCATCAAATAACAAATAGGATCCAAGGAAATACACTAGCAAATAAAACTAAGCAAGTAAAATAATAGTTACCTAAAATTATTGAAATTGGCTTGGACTATGACGGGAGCGTGGGAGAACGTGGGCACATCATCATTTACATCTTCCTGTATAACTATATTATTTGCACAGTTCTGGGTAACCATGTACTTCTCTGAAACATACAAATCTACAAACAAGTTAGTATCAACGACATTTGTATTGTTTTAAATAAGGACATCCAAATAAAAAGCTACCTTTAAAGTGACAGGGACTGGCAACTAGCACGAAAATTACTTTCTGGTTTGCAAAAGATAATTGCAACCTAGAAAGTATGTATCAGCAGTGAATATGCACAATACTACTTACTCTCACACTAAGTTACTCACTAACTTTAGTTAGTGGGTAACTTACTAACTTTAGTTAGTGAGTAACTTACTAACTTTAGTTAGTGAGTAACTTACTAACTAAAGTTAGTGAGTAACTGGTAAATAATTGTATTAGAAGGTTACTCACCTACGGCATATCTGTGACTGTGTTAAATGGAGACTGAAATGAATACTTATTTCCCCACCATTATTACTCAGATTCTCAGATAAAGGCATGATGATGCCTAGGTATAGACGAAAATTTGCATCTAATATAAAAATTATTTAAAAATATCAGGTTTTTTTTTTTTTTTTTTTTTTTTTTTTTATTATTGAACATCCCTTATAGCCCAAGAAGAGGAGGGAAAAGAAAATATTTTAACATTCAAACTTCCTGTAACTGAGGAGCAAACTTGATCTATGCATAGGAAACGTGATTGTATACTACATCTATACAGAAAGAACCATCTTTTATAAAGGATCAATATAATGCACATTAAAGAGCACTAAACACATTGCTAGGGGTCATTGGTAGCTTGTGTAAGGGAGTTGGCTCTCCTATCAATAAAGTTAAATGGCATATGACATGGTTATAATTTGGATGGGTGACCACAGATCTGGATTTAATATCCCAAGCACTCCCGCTCCCCTGGGTGTTCTCCCAGCATAGCTATATAAATGGGAAGCTGCTCATATATGCCAAACAAGGTAAATAAAGCTGAAGGAGAGACACACTACCCGGGCCATACATAAAATTACACAGTAGTATAAACACTTCGGCAAGTCTAGGCCCTCCATGTGCTGTTGCACCATAATGTAATTAGTTAAAACACTTTGCCAGCACCAATTGATGACTCCCTTTGAAATTCTATTTTGGTAACACTTGATAAACCTTGTCATTGAGTGTTACTACTAAGTAGCTCTGTGTCTAGAAGGTCTAAGAATAAAGATCAACACCAACTTAAAACTGACATATGCACCAAATAAATTTGTGGTTAAGGTGTATTGAAAAAACTCATCAACTTCTCAAATCGGCTATATTTTGACCAAACCTGGTCATTATCAGGCCTGGTAAGTAAGCTAGTAGGATATCACAAATTTTTACCATGCTCCAAATCATGTTTTTTTAAAAAATATTATTTGTTAATAACTTTCAAGTTTTAAAAAAAAAAAAAAAAGAAGTTGTGCTTGAACCTTGTTTTTAAACATTTTTCACTTGCACTTTTAGAGTCTCCTTATAACACCTACACAGGTAATTTGCATTATATTCATTACAATTTTTTCTTTATATTTCTTATTTTGAGATAACCTTTTGGTACTTTTTAGGAATATTAGGTCGGCTAAGTTCATCTGCTGAACATAACTTGGCAATAGGGAATAGAAAAAAAAAAAAACCCTCAACCTGTTTGATTTTTTAAAATGCCTATTGCCAAGCGACTTCCTGTAGATGAACTTAGCCAACCAAATATTCTTAAAAGCACCAAAAGATTAAATTATACACAAAATTCTAGCTTGATGCTAGTCAGACACTTTTTTGCACGCTATCTCCTGGACTAAAAATGATATAATTAAATAAAAATAGTTCAGTCAACATAAATGAAATTTCTGGGAATTCAATCTATAGTCCAGTCAATAGGGAGTTTTACCGTGCAAAAGGTGAGGTAGAAGCGATTTTGATATATGTTACCAAGGTCTGGGCCCTGATTAAAAATCCAAGTTTTCGACCTCAGGGGGGGTCGGCGCGCCCCGCGAAAATTGGGTTTTTTCACTATAACTCCTCAACTGTTGATCCTACGGGAAAACATGTTCAGTACAAAATTAATCTAGACAAAATTACCGACATTTTTTATA
>KZ651062.1:585909-623149 GCA_001010745.2 Gerris buenoi
TTTTTTTTTTTTTTTTTTTGGAGGTTTAACTGCTGGGGTTATTTTCCTCCGAGAATATTTAGAAAAATCCAATTTTATTAACCAAATTAATGATAAAATTAATGAAAAACTTTAAAATATATCTAAAATCTATTGTTGTAAAATATACTTACCATGCTATCTCAAGGTAAAGGCTGTTCAAAATGGCCGCCACCTTCAGCAATGCACATTTGACATCTTTTTGTCAAAGATGCCACAGCTGATAATGTCACGTTTATTTGCCCTTCACCAGCTGCAAGCACGACATTTTTTCTACAACGATGGTTTGTTCCCCCACTTAGAATTGAAATATTTTGAAGAATTTGGTTTCGTTTAAAAGCTTATTAATAGCGCCAACTTTTCCCAACTTTGTACGCATTTCTCTCATTTACCCAAATAGCGAAGAGTGCACTTAAAGTTTTTCAGATTTTTTTAAAAAATCGATTTTTTTGTTTTCAAACAGCTTTTGGTCACACAAAAAATGCAAAAAGTCAACTAAGATATACATACTTTTATAGGAAATTTTCTGCTCTTTCCAATGATGGTTCATTCATTGTTCTAAGATTAATATTTTTTTAGTTTTTTTCAGTTTTTTTCGGTAAAGGTCGATTGTTTTTAACACAGTCTATTTGCGCTTATAGTTCCTACACCGTTGAGAATTGGACTATAGCTTATATGAACTTTTTTGCTCCAAATAACCTGTAGATAAACCCCCTTTTCTATGGCTACTTAAAATTGATACACCCTGTATATATTATTAAAATTATGTACATTGTATTTTTTTTCTTATGTGTTATCACATCACTCAGTGTACAAAATATACAAGGTGTTATTTATATTTTTTATTTTTACAACCCCCGGTGGTATTACTATCAGCTCATTTGCTTATTATTATTAGTCCGTTAATATTATCTCTTTGTCTAGGTCCCAAAGTGACACATTAAGTGCAGTCTACTCTAGTAAAATAGACCACATAAAAAGTGTAAATGGACTTCATTTTTAACTTGTTTGTTAATATTTTTAAGAAAGGCTCTTCATATTTTATGATAACACCCATAGCAAATTCCTACTTACTAATAAAAATCAAAAAACTGTTTACCTGCCAGCCTTTATCAGCTGTCCTGTAGTACGGGTAGTTCTTTGTGATGTACGAGTAGATACCACTCAATGTAAGCTGCTTATCAGGAGCTGATGCTACAGCCTGAACGATCAGCTGAGCGTATGAATATGGCGGCTTAGAATCATCCTGAAAAATACAGTAACCAAATGATTAATTCAGGTAAAATGTTAAAATAGTCAATATCTATTATTATGACTTTTTTCGTTCTTCAAGAAAATTATAAAAGCTTTTATGACAGAATCTAGATATTGCATAAAAAATTCAGAATTAAAATTAGCACTTGAACATAGAGCTTCATTAAATGTATTTTGATTCCACATCTGACTTTGACATTCAAATTGATAAGATAAAAAACACTTAAAACTTACTTAAGCTTCATAAAACAACTCAATAAAAAGTTTACCAATTATAAACAGTCTTATAAATATTTCTTTAATATTTAATTTAATATTGCATATATTTTTTTTTCCTCAACCACATTTAATTATCTTTCAATGAGAGCTTTAACCCCGTAGATAACTTGACCTTGTTTCCTCAACATAAACTATTCAATCATAAATGTATAATTAAATTTGATGGCTAAGTAGATAAAATAATTAAAACTGAAAAATATAGTTTATGAAAAACTTCAAAATTATAGAATTAAATTTAAAAAATCATTCCTTGCCGTTTTCAATTCATGATTAGTTACTGAAAGGCTTTTGCGAAACATGTCAAAAATAAAATAGCAAAAATTAGAAAATATTTCACAATATTACTTAAAAAAGAAGAAATAACAAAAAGAATAAAATTTTGATAAATTAACATACCAAATAAAAACTGCACAATCAAATATAACCAATACTAAAGCTATTGTGTATTTTGTATTAAAATTATCAGATTTTTTCCTCTGAGCTTCATTTACTTATTTTCTAAGCTCAAGTTGGCTCATTCAAAAAGTACAATAAAGTTAGTTACCTTAGGTGGACTATAATCATTTTGCTGCAAGCCATTGCTATTCCTATATAGTTTACTATCTGATGTGCTACTTCCTTCTCCAGCGTCGAACAGATCCCTGAAAAAAATTCATTATACTTTTATAAACAAGATACTCTTTCATTATGATGTCTGCAGGAATAATAATAATAAATATAAAATATTAACATAGCTACTGGAGATTTTACTACAAAATTTTCAAAAAAAATATATACTCCAAATGTTCCTCCAAGTGACAAATTTCTAAAATTCTATGAAGAATTGTCTTCATTTAATTTAAAAGCCAATCTTTTCTGTAGCTGGCTCGTTCTCCACAGGAAGTCTGTGATCATTATTTCTCCCCTATGAAACTAAACCAAAGATGGACTCTTGTACTTTAAAAGGTTACAATCTCTTCCACCTATACACTCAAATTTAACCGAAGGTGATATAATAAATATAAGAACAAGCTGCAAGGTTTCAATTTTGAAAATGGCATTTTTATATTTTATTCCTTAAGTGTGCCCATTAAAACCTGATTTGAATATTAGTAACCAATATTAAATAACCAGGCCTCTGAAGTGCGTCAGTCATCAGAAACATTATACTTCATTGAGTTAGTAAAAACAACACTTTCTTGACATAAGCTTACATCATGCTTTTGAGTAATTATTATTAAGTATAAAAAGCTAATGTGATTCATAGACTTGTAGTACCATATCAATTATCTGTTTCTCCATATGCTTTTTGTAGAAACATACAACCATTACCTGATGGCTTATGTTGCAATGAGAAGTTTATGATAGTCAAGTTAACTCATTTTGCTAAGTGCTGAGGAGACTATAAACAAGATATTTTGTGCAGGCAATTAGTGGCAGGGAGATTATTAAGGAGTACATATATCAGCCTGTATTTAAACTTTTCTTAATGAGATTTTCACAGAAATATATCACCATTACTTTATGGCCTATATTGTAATGGTTATTTATAATGCAACCTACTCACTATTAAGGTATGACAAAGGCAAAACTTGGTATGATGGCAGCCTAATTTTTACTAGCTTGAGAGCCCTACATGTTCCGAGCTTGAGTTAATTCAAATAGAGGTTGATGAGTGTATTCTTTAATAACCTCCCAACCACTAATTGACAGAACAAAATATCTCTTTGCCTCAAAAAATATCTATTAATAGTCCACTTCAGCAAAACGAACTAACTAGTTCATAAAAGTGAAGGGGTTAATATTTGACAACAAAAAAGAATCCTGTATTTTTCTATTAATATACACCAAACAGATAACCAGTGTTAATCATGCAATGTTATATACTTACATTTAGTATTATTACAAACCTATCATCGTGTGAAGAATTGTGAGGGGTGCAGTGAGCTGCTGCATAAGCAGCAACCATCTGCAAATCAGTTTGCCTACTTTGACCATGTTGACCGCTCCTAGGACTTGTAGGACATGAGTTGGCAGCACTTTAGACAAAAAAAAACATGATAAATGGAAGTAAATAATAATAGAATAATGTATATTTCCTAAATCCAGACCTATACAGAAGAGCCCCCATGTTACCATACTACTGAATATTCATTTTAAATAACTGAAGGTATTATTCTTTCCATTATTATGGATAAATTGTTTGTAGTATTTGAATCACCATTAAGTAAAATCCATTTAGAAGAAATCAAATAATTACTAGAAGTGTAAGGTAAAAGCATTCATCATAGCAGAGGTGTAGTTCAATAACCAAAACTACGTCTTCATACAAAATAATTGTATTTGAAGCAATTGACTGCTTCCAGCTGTCTCTTTATAACCTACACAGATTAGAAGGCTGCTTTAGAACAGCCAAAACTAGTCAATTGTTTCAAATATAATTACTTTGTGTAAAGACGTTGTCTTGGTTATTGAACTACACCTCTTCTATCATGAGTCGCTATCACACACTGGAGAAAAACACAGTAGAGGATCTAAAAACATTTAGCCATAAGGGTATTATAACATGTACCAAATATAATTTATTTGGGTAGAAAAGAATTGAATTGATAGGGCAAACAAAATCTAAGAGGATTCAATAAGCTTCAATGAGATCTCCAGATTTCTGCTCAATGTACCTTAATCAAACAAGAGATAGAAAAAGCAAAACATTGATAATGATTCCAGCTCTTTAGTTAATAGGCGATAGTTTCAATAACCGCCTTCTACGATATTAAGTTAGGTTTCAATGCTTACTGCCACAAACAGTCCTATTGAATATTTCTTTACTGATATAATTTGGCAATGGAATTCTTTGGACTAGTGCTGAATATGTTATTTTCTACAAAATGATTGAAAGTTCTAAATAAATCAAATAAAATAAAAATATGCCCCCATCGTTATTCCCAACCTTACCAGCAACAGAAGCCATAAATGCATAATGTACTAAAGATAACTAGAATCATGTCTGATCAGCTGTTTGAAAATTTTACTCCCAGGTAAGATAGCGTGAAACACACAAAGGATATCAATAGTTTGAAGATCAAAGGTAATTTTAAGTAATGTTAAAACTCGTATATTTCAAAATCAAGTTTCCAAAATTAAGTGAAATCCATAGGCGGAACTAGACAGCAAGCCTAGGGGGGCTAAACCTACTGGGGGATCTAGAGGTATGGAATACCCCCCCACCCTCCAAGAAAATTTGGTCCATGATAACGTATTTTTTACGCTTTTTCAGCCCCCAGAGATTGGGCTTATCCAGAGATTGGTAAACATGTTCCTCATCATTCACTATTCTAAGTCTAGTAGTGTATCACATTTTTCTTTTCCAAACATTTATTTTCTGGCAAAGTATGAATTGAAATCCTAGGGTTTGGATTCTGACCTAAGAACTGAGGGCCGACAGCCTGACGATATTTATTTATTTTATTCCAGTGTGTTTTCTTGTCTTGATTACGACAGCCATCAATATAAAAAAAATGCTGCTACACTACGATACAACCTGTAAATTAACTCTACTTTTTTCAGTAGTTATTTGTCAATTTTTACACCGTCTTACCCTTTTATTATATTTAGTATTTTTAAACATTAGAATGTGAACTTATACCAATAGGTACTTATTTAGTTGGATTTTTTTTTTTTTTTTTTTTTCATTTGCAGATTTTGTAGGGAAGGCTAATTAGGATTTTGAAATCTGTAGGGTGGGCTAGCCCCCCCCCCTAGTTCCGCCTATGGTGAAATCATTCATTTCATTTCATTTGAGTTACTACGGTTCAATACCACAGCCTGACATTGAAGCAATAGATGCCCCAACTAAATGCCTTTACTATTATGAAGTTGATATCAAATGTAGAATACCAGGCCAACTTCAATCCTTAGACAAAGAAAGATCCGAGTGGGAGTCCTACATGGAAGTATAATAAAGATCAAAAGGTAGTATTCAAGCAATAGTAGAAGCAACCTGCACTTAATTGAGATCCATAACAACTGTTTGTATACAGTAACCTGGTGAACTCTTGGACATATAAATTTCTGGCTTTACGTTCCAGACGCAAGCACACTTTTTTTAATTTAACAATAAAAAAGTTACCTTAGAGTGCCGGTGGGTGAAGGGAAGGGACTAGTATAGATAGTATCTGGTTCAGGTACGGATATCCTGAGAGGAGGCAGAGGTGCTCTTTGCTTTACCTGCACAGGTGGCGCACTCTCATCTACCAAACTCTCGAAAACCAGCCTGATTGTAGTGCTAGGAAACCTTATAGTACACCTGAAACACCAATATTTCAATATTAGTTATAAAATAATTACATTATAACAGAGCAACACTACAATAATTAAACACTTGTAACGACATTAGTTAAAGCAACCTGCTTTTGAACCTTGATTCATGGTACACTAGAAATTGTTTATAACGACTCCTGTTATAACTAAGAATGGATATACCAACATAGTTCTCTTTCCTCCTTAAAGGTTTTACAAGTGATTTCCGATTTCCAGTATGTAAGAAACACTCCATCTAGAGTAAAAGTAGTAAGTATATATAAATAATCTTCTACCATCAAGAAGAAAATTGTTTAGTTTTAAATATCAGAAATGGTTTCAGCAAAATGACTGAGAGCTCCAAGTCAATTGTGCTCGAAAGTTAAGCATCCTCTAAAACAGTGGTCCTTAACCTTTCAGTAACCAAGGCTCCATAGACAGAGGTTATTTACTGAGACAAAACCATTTAACACAATTGTATTTAGGGGCATATCTCCAACATATATCCTGACATGTAATGCTGTCTAAAGACATATCTCTAATGCAAAAGCAACCTTATATTAGTGGTGGCAAAAGTGTCTGCAACCATGTCACATATCTAGGAGGGGAGATAGATGTCTCCATACAGTCTGGAATAATATTTCTAAGTGTCAAGGGGTATGTCTCCATGCCCTAGTCTGCAAGTCTAGTCATAATTCTGTGCTGTCTAGTCATAATTCTGTGTTGTCAAAGATCAAGTCTTCATACCTGAAGATGGCACAATTGAACTCGATAATAAGTTTCAATATTCTTCTATTTGAAAACTAAAAAGTTAAACAGAAGCTTTAACATAATTAAGATTATAAGAAAATAACTTAATCACTCACGTCTGGTTAAAAAATCTCTAACTATAACACACGTCTTTTAAGACCATGATCATTTTCTTAAACCAATTCTATCTTCATATTTAACAAAGATATGGCCCTGTTTGAAGTCTGCATCAAGCCATACAGATTCAAAGAGAAAGAAAGATGTGAATAAATATCTTATTACAGAATAAAAGCTTGTAATAACAAAAAACAACAACAACAAAAATCGTCAATAACACTCTCTTCCCATAAAATAAATAACAACCAAATTAACAGCTAATAAACAATATCTCTCCAAATTTCTTTTTTAAAACCTAAACTTGAGTTTTCTTTATTTAAAAAATTGCCCATTTAATAAGTTTTCCATAGTTTCCCATTAATTCCCAAAGATAAAATAATGTCTGCACTTTAAACGTGATAAGATTAAAAAAACTAAAACAAATAAATACTGCACATGTGGAAACTATTCTATGATGTTAAGTTAGATTTTATTTATTTTAATAATACACATTATAAAATATAGCATTAATCAAAACAATGGAATCTATACCTTCACAGTCGCATTTTATTAAAGATCTGAATAAAAAATTAAATAAAATAAAAAACTTGACTAAATATTTTTTTTAAAAATAATTGATTATTCAATTAATGTTTAAATTTTCGACATTATTTTTATTGTAATAATAAAATATAATAATGTAAAAATATTACTAAAAAAATTGAAACAAGTTTGACTGAATAAATGACCCATTTTGGATTGTTTTTGGTCATGGAAAATTATTGATAACTGAAACAAAGGGTGATTGGATCAGCTGATATTGTATTTTCACTGCATCAAAAAGTTTTTTTTATTGATGTGTAGTTAAGAAAGAATATATAAGTAAAAGGAAAATACATTTATATTTTTATTTTTAATATATATATATATGAAGTTCTATTTTAAAGTATCTATTTTTGTTTTCTTTTAAAAAAAATTATATCTAACTTATATCTTATTGGTTTATAAATTTAATCTTGTATTGTTAACTAAAATTAGAATTTATAGCAAACGTAAAAGATTAACAATGCAGATTTATTTATATAATAAAAATTGCTGTTTAATGATTTGTTTTCTCCTAATCATTATATATGAAGGCATGAACATAATCTCAATAACAATGCAGAATAAGAAACAACTAGCCCTGGCATTTAGGATAAATATAGATATGAATTCTCCTTTGCATAATTGTTGATTGAAGACGTTTTTCCAATTATCACATTGTACTTATGGACTTTTCCCTAAAAAAGCTTTATTTGCAAAGTTAGTTTGATCAATGGAGTCTTAAAATGTTAATTTTTGACATTAAACATGTTTACCTGGACAAAGGTAAATATTGGAGTTATAAAAGAGGTTTGCACATGATATTCCAATGCCATCATAAGAGTGGAGATGTCAACAAAGCTGTTTAGCAACCTCTTACTACCACTGATAAGCAACTTTGATAGAGTAACATAGCTTCCTCGGCTTCACACAGGAAATTAATACTTCCTTCCCATTATAATACTGCTCCCCTAGTGTAATAATGCACCGTTATCATAATTTAAAGACTAAAATAGAAACCGAGTTTTGAAGAAAACGTGGACGGGTGTGTTTCTGTTTCATATGAAGAGGGGAATCTCGAGCGTTGTTTATTTACACAGAGTGGCTGGCAATAACAAATAATCGGAGTGAGTGGTCGGCGGGAGGTGCTGGTAAACAGAGATTAACTAAAAACAGAGGAGTAAACCGAGAGGCAAAGGTCAGGTGGAGGATGGCCTTCAAATTGCCGTCGACAAGACAAACATCTCCCAACCCCCGTTCAAACCCGATATACAAGAGCAAACTTACGTTTTTGGTAACTGGAAACTCAGGGATGGCGATCCTTTCCTCATAAACACTCCGTCCACGAACACCCCGTTTTTTCCGTTGCAGACCATGAAGAAGTTGGGGTGCTCGAAAAACAGTTCCAGGTGCCTGCGCGAAATGAAACTCGAGTGTCCCATATTCACGTCGACTTCGCCGCGGGAACTGTTCCTCCCGATGACGGTCCTCTTCTGTCTGACCATGTACTCGAAGTCCCTGCCCTCTAACCTCGCTATCGGTGTTCCTTTGACGTCGGGGCTCCATTGTATCTTGGTCGGGCTGGCAGGAGCCGATTTCAGGGCCAGTAGTGCCCATGCATCGCTCTCCTGAGACCGGGACAAAGACATTACGCACTGAAACGCACCAGTAACGGATCGTTTCGATCGACCGCACCGTGAAAAACGATACCGGACAAACGACCCGATTTGTTTACCGACAAATAACAAACGTGGGTGTTGCAAGAAAATAAACCACGTGACGTTGGGGGCAATCCGACTGTGTCAAAACAAAACACTACACCGAACTCACCGTCCCCGGACTAGAGGGCGCCCTCGTACCGGGCCTGTCTAACTCGTCCGACCCCAAACACTGAGCCCCAAAAAATTCTACAGCCAAAAAAACTAAATATACACCAAGAAAATACGTTTAAATAAACTCTTATTAATATTTTTAAATATCTACAACACCTTAAGACTTTTTTAAATCTCAATATTATGTTTAAAACTAGTAAAAAACTTCATAACACCACATACATTTTTTGGGGCGAAGAAAATATTAAATAAAAAGTCATAAATCTTTGTTTAGTTTTATTTTTTTCTTTGTAAAGACTGATAAGAGAGTAGTGTTTACAGTTCTGCCGAAAAAACATATGGAATTTATTTGTTTACAAAAGTTCATATTAGAAAATTCGTTATTATTTTTATAAATATATATATATGTATATATATTTTATAATTTATAGTGTAAATTGAATCGTTTGAAGTTTTTGAAATTCTACATTTTCAAGGTGAACCTACAATATCCAAACGTTTTCATTTCCTTAAGATGGATTAATTGTTCTTAATGAGCGTACTTATTTTTTTAGTTTATATTTATTTTAATTATATATTTTAAGTATTGCGTAAATTTATGTCACATGGCTAAAAATAAGATAAGTCAAAATGATTTGCGGAGATTTATGTCCCAGCATAAACAGAAAGCATCGGATGTGGTTAAAAAGATCGAATCTCCACTCGCGAAATACATGGGAGACGGTACCATCAAGTGTATTTTGTGTGACAGCGGAATACGTAACGAGGCCTTATGGACGGTTCATATCAACGCCAAGATCCATAAGGACAACATTGCCAGGAGAAAACTAGCTGCTATTTCGGCATCTGTAGAACCACCGGTCTCACATGCCCAGCAGGTTATAACTTCTCTACAAGACGATAATGGTGATGTTTCTTTGAAAAGACCTACCGATCACGAGTATCCTCCTCCCAAGAAATTAAAAAGTATATTAAAAAATAGTATTCCTCCACCAGAACCTGTCATACTGGAGAAACCTGAACCTCCGCCAAAGGAGGATGAAAACAAAGTTACTGAGATGGAAACCGATGCAACTTCAGTGCCAGGAACCTCTAACACCGAATTGGCTGTTTCTGCCAACGACCTCCCTGAAGGATTCTTTGACAATCCTTTACTCGATGCTAAAGCCAGAAACGTCGAGTATAAAGACCCAATAGAGGAAGAATGGGAAAGGTTTCAGAAGGAAATGAAGGAAGAGGTGAGTCTGTCTACGAGACTAATGGAAGATGAGAGTGAAACGGCTACTGTTGAAAGACAGATAGTTGAAGTAGACGAACAACTTAAGAATTGGTCCCGTGTTGTAGATTTAGAAAAGAAGAAAGAAAACCTCGAGACAAAGCTTACAACACAGCTAAACATCAAGAAAGAAGAACCATCAGATTCCTCGGGAGAGGAGGATTTAGACGAATTCGTTGACTGGAGACACAAACAATCCTTTAGCTAGCTATCTCCAACTTTCACTCTAGTCTTTGCCTACCTCTTTCATCTTTCAACTATTGTTATTTTATCTTTACTACTAGGAAGTTCCCTGCTGTTAGCACCTCTTACATCTATTTGATGTACTCGGAAGGTTAAGCCTGTATCAGTGCCAAAATTGTCCTAAGTCGAAACTGATTGGTTTTTGCCAAAAACATTGAACTAAACTGTTGCCTGCCAATGGTATTTTAATGTTTATAGACCGAGAGCTGGCTACATGCAAAATGTTCTTATAAGGTACATGGATCATTTTTATTACAAAATGAACCTTTGGTGCAGACGATCAAAAAAATGCATGTCTGCCACTCCGAAGCGGAGGGGTTTGGGGGTTGCCACCCTTCTCGGGGGGTGGAAATTCCTTTGCACAAAATAACCCCGGGAATCGATAGAGGATCAAATTTTAAGAAAAAAAATGCAGTATAAGGTTTTTATGTTGAATTGATAATTTTGAGTTATTCACGATCGAAATCTTGCAATTTTCTTTAAATAAAACATTTTTGAACGCTTTTTTATAACGAATAACTCAAAAAATATTAATTTAACAAAAAACTTTATACTGTGTGTTTTTCTTAAAATTTGATCCTCTGTCGATCCAAAGGTTCATTTTGTAATAAAAATTATCCATGTACCTTATGAGAACATTTTTCATGTAGCCAGCTCTCGGTCTATTACTAAAGACTAAGGCAGATTCTAACTAATTTTATTCTGACTTAACAATTAAACATTCCTTAATTGTTAGCAAGCTTAAAAAATATATAATAACTTCAACAACCAGTAATTATTGTTTATCTATACTAGTAATTAGGGTATTACCCTAAAGCTAGCTTTCAATCTTTGCTGACCGAATACAATATTGCCTCATGTTGATTATAACTAAGCTCTTTAAACAGCTCACTGTGCGGTTTCTTCTTGGTAAAACCTTATTAAGCATAAAATCTAAGAACTAATAATTGTCTGAGGACCATACTCTTCTCCATATTTACTTACTTACCTGTTTTTTTTTTTGCTTTTTTATTTTAAATGAATGAAAAGATCATATTAAGAGATACTTATATTATAAGTAAAATATTGTTTGCTACATCTTAAGGGTAAGTGTCCATCTGAGACTTTTTAGTATCGAGACTCGCTCTCGAGATTGAAATCGCTAGTGGACATGGGGCTGAGACTCGAGAGAGCCTGATGTTGCTCTCAAGTGAATAAGGTTCTGAGACTAATCTCGAGACTAGCTCTCGAGATTTAGTCGCAGATGGACACTTACCCTAATTATTGTGGAGATCCTTTTTACTTATTAATATTATTAATTGAATAAGGAGGAAGCCAGGCAAATATAGATGCATTCCACAATTGAGAAGCGAGTCATAGATCCCATAATTTACGTTGAATTTCTCTTATCACTGAACTACCTTTGAGAAATTATTATTTGTTCCTTTATTAGTGTGTAGAATGCTCAGGCGAGAACAAGATATTTGGGGTTAATATCAGGGGGGTCTGTTTTTAATTTTTACTTCTCCCCTTCTTCAATAGTAATATTAATGAGTTGAATCGAGATGAACAATGTTTACGATTAATTTTGACTTTCTTTCATGATATTTTTATAAGATTGTTTTTAAGAGATTATTTTTTGTGAGTTTATTCACACATTTTGGTAATAATTATTCAACATCCTTTGTTTTTTTTTTTGCTAAGGGTACAGGGAGGCAACGACAAATATCCAGTTTTCCTTATTCAAGAGATATATATTTAACTGTTAATGCTTTTGACTCTTTGAAATCTGCTAAAAACAATAATTATATTTTAAAAATTGTATTGGAAACTTGATTTATCTAGTAATTTATACAAGTTTAAGAAAATTTAGTTTTTTTTATAATACTTAACTGTATAACATTGCCCATGGACATTTATCTTTCTTTCCCTGTACCTCTTTACATATTATCAATATGTTAAAATCACAGCCTCATGAATAATTAATGAGCCTTTATGTATTTAAGATTATTTTTTAACTTGTTTGTTTTGAAAGTTTTTATTTTTGGTAATTATTTTATTTAAATTGTCTACATAAAAAAGCTAGTTCTTCAGTTATAGAGAAAACATGTTTATCCCAAAAGTTATTTTATGGTACAAAGCAACTTTCTTTGTTGTTGGTTTTCTCTTTCGTTTTGTTTTTGTTATAAACATCAATTTGTTATTAATAGCAATTTCAGTTTTTTGTGCAAGTGAAAATCTGTTTACTTTATAATGTTTAAAGTAATTAAATTAATCGTAATAGATGATATTACATTTTTTATATTTTTAAATTATTGTATATATATGTACAAAATATAAATATTTGTCTAGTTATGAACCAGTGTTGAAGTTTTTATTGGTTTTTATTTTTAATAAATAAATATTTTAACATCTGAGGTTTTATAGAAAAATCTTTTACGTTTGAGGTTTTATTGAAAATTATATTTGGTAGAACATGTAGTACAATAATTTTTTATTCTACTGCTAAAAGCATCTTCGTTGTTATGTTGATTTGAGAGAACAAACTAACATACATCAATACTGTTAAATTTTGTTCCTGCTTTGTAACTGTATCTCAAGGCTTGACATAACTGAGAATGCTTCCAATCCTTTATATATTCTTTAAGTAGGCTTCCTTATAAAACCCTACATTGTTATAATGGTTCCAGCCCTTTATCAGATCATCCACCTGGTCAATATTTAACATTTTTCACAATGTCAAGTACCATTACCACAAATTGTAACACTTTTTCCAAAACTTTGGCCTTATGTAGTGCTGGCTCTGCTTTTCTCTTCCACACCATACTCTGAATTTTAGTTTCAGGGTTCCAATGATAATATGTTATTGATGTCAATGTGAAGCCTAATGTCAACATAATATCTTATAAACACTGCGCAAATCACGATGAATTTCTGTAGCAATTTTATTTTTGGTCGTGACAAAACAAATAATAGCACACACATCGCGAAGGCACATAGGGTGATGAGAAGTTAATCGGAATATTTCAGTGCTGCCACTACACTTTAACAAATTTTCCCTCCCACCAAGATTAGTATGACTTACTTGTGAAACACCCATTATAAAAAGGTTTAAGAACTTTTTTCCCCCAGACACTTAAAAATCTGATTGGTAGAGCCATAGCTTATATGTTGAGAAACATTTTTTATATGCAGTTAGCAAGAAATAGAAGGATTCAATTAATCAAAACAACTTAATTTTAAACTATGCTGATATAATTAAATTATTTATTTAATATTTAAGAAGGGCAGATAAAAATACACTCCAATGCAGTATATAACCACAGAGCTTTAACCTCTGATCCCACTGGTGTATAATATAGTTGTAAGAAGGATTTATAAGAAGAATTATTTCACACAATAGTTGAGAGCTTGAAGGAATTGTCCAGTTATGGGCTACATAAAGAAGACATTACTTCAATTAAAAAATAGGCAATATTAGAGCATTTATTAGTTTCAGTAAAAAAATTTAAAGAAAAATCATAATTTTAAAAGCCTTTGCTCAAAGCAGAAGGAATATTGAAGAATCAAACAAATATAATATATATATATTTTAGCATAAAAGTACTCAGATATTATTTACTTTCTGCTTTTGACTATTTTAACAGATTTGAGATTTGGTCCATAAAATTAATTAAAAATCTAGCTAAACATTTATTGGCTGTTCCAAATTTAAATATATTTACAGACCAACAATCACATTTTAAAAAATTAACATACTTACACTAAATAAATAAGTTTTGCGGTCTGAGTATCTCAGATAGGAGAGGCTCTCCCATCAATAAAGTCCAGCTTAAGTGCTGGATCAGCTTAAGCTGAATCACTTAAGCTCCATCAGCTTAAGGGAAGCAGATTGCTGCTTCTATGAAGTAGCAATTGCATTTGCCATCAAACCGATTGCATGTGCCAATTGCAAAGATTATATAGTGGACGGAGTTATTTAATACATAATTTATAGACCATAAAACACGAAAACTATTAAATTTTTAATATGTTTAGAAGTTTGCTTAAGTTTCTTGGAGCTATAAGGGGACTTGTAAATTCAATTGCACTAAAGACATTTTGTGATAATGTGATTAATACTGAATACAATATAAATTGTTTCCACCAAGATTTTGCGGAACATAGAATGAGTAAAATAAAAAAAAAAAGTTTTATTTAAATAATTGATTTGACTGAGATCTTTTGTTACCACTTCATAATTAAGACTAGAAATCTTACTAAAAGAAGTAACACTACAATATTTCCAATTGTATATTAAAATATTAACAAACGCGTTTTTTAATTGGACCTTCATATCTCATACCATTGTTCCCTTTACTTAATCATTCTATTCACATTGCCCTAGTCTACCCCAGCCAGGTTTCAAGCTTATAAAGTTTGTTAAATTTGTACTAAGAAGAGATCTTACTCTTACTAGTACAAAATCAACACTGAGAATGTAATTGTGAAACCCAATTTTTAATAAGTTCGAGATTTTGTGGTACAGTAGAGTCTCACTAATACGGACCTCGCTAAGTCCGGACATCCATATAATCCGGACCAAAAAACTAGGTACTATTTGGAACCAGGGCCTGTTTAGATTTATGAATTGTTCAGATTATCAGGGTTTCTGCTTTTATTGTCTATTAACATTTCTAAGATAGTGTTTCTATCCTAGAATAGCTAGAAGATGTCTAAGCCTAGAATAGTTTACAGGTGTACATTCCCACATGAGGAATACCCGTTATTTCTGTTAAAAATAAACAGATTAAGAATAATTATGAATAAGAAAATCCATAAATCTGTTTCGGTTCCATAGAAATGCAGGGCGGAAGATATTAAGGTAGTTTATTCTAGGAAGTACAATAATATATGACGGAGATGGGAGAGGATTTTAAGAAACACGTAGTGGCGGTTCAACGGTGTTCCGTGAAATTTCGCCAAGCCACCAGTGTACAATGTCTTTACTCTTTGTGAAAGATTAGCCGTTGCTTGAATTTCATTTCGAACACAGCTTGTTTCCCTGGAAGTACCTTCTATACCTGCACCTGCGTAATAGATTACCATTTTAATTTAATTTATTTGATATTCGGACTGGTGACAGAACAGTCCTCAAATAATGGTTTTTTGAGACTAATAGAAGTAATTTTTATGATAAAAACATCGATTTTAATAGTTTTACCCAACTAAAACTTGTTTTATAGACATTTTAAAACTGATTCCGTTTAATCCAGACCGGGTCCGGTACCGTCAAACCCGGATTAGCGAGACTCTACTGTAATTATAAAAACAAAACATAAAATAAAACACTGAAGTACCAACAATTTTTTAATTTAGTATATTTATTAATATTATATTTATATTTTACTGCTTCAGTGTTTTATTTCTTTAAACAAGTGATATAAATGATTCATTACCATAATAAATATTACAAATCTCTCTAGTCATAATTATAAATTTGTTTTCACTGTGAGAATAAATAACTTGTTATGTTATTAATTCACTGTGGTTTATTAAGACTTCTACAGCAGAAGAGTTAATTGTCACAAAATAATAACACTTCTCCATAAATAACATCACCCTCTTTACCTCAAAAATTATGTTATAAAGAAGTATCTATTTTACTACGATAACTTTTAACCAAAAATTGGAAATTGTCAGTGACTATCAAAATCAAAGAAATAAGAAGTGTTAGGCTGTTATCTCACTCATATTGCTTTCTTAAGGAGGGCCCCTTAAAAGAAATGCTCTAGACCAGGGGTCGGCAACCTATTTGCTTACGTTTTTGAAGGTCGACACTTTCAAAAACTCAATAATACCTTATTATCATCGTCTGTGTTTTTCTGCAATGTGTGATAGCGACTCATCATGGAAGAGGTGTAGATCAATAACCAAACAACGTCTTCACACAAAATAACTGTATTAATTAAAATTGACCGGTTTCGGCTGTTCTAATGCAGCCTTCTTCAGATAATCTACAAACCAAATAACAAACTAAATTTAGAAGTATACAAAGAGGTTGCAAGAATTATGACCGTAAAATCTCGTGTATAATACGCACTTTTTTCCTTCCAAAATCGGGGTGCGTATTATACACAGTTATACACAGAGTGAAAAAAAAAAAAAAATACTTAGTTTACAACTTAAATTTTACCTCATTGAAAAATAATAAAAAACGTAAACACTTTTTTTTTTAACAAAAACTAATTTTATGTCTCTTATCGTATATATTTTGGTTACCATACTTATTTTTATTTTCTTTTTTTAGACAGAAAGACTAGTTACAATCAAGTGTTTTATTTTATTTTGCTAGTTGATCAAAGTTATTGATAAAAGTAGATAGAAGATAATTTTTTTGTTTATCTCAAAAACCGGTACCGCCGTGAGATTACACCATGTGATAACACCGGCTTGATAACACACGACTGACTTTAAGGGCAGCCCTTCTACGAATTTATCTATTTTATAAGAAAACAACAAATTTTCTTATAAAATAGACACCTTATTAGCCATCTGACCTCGCAAGTAAAAGTATTACACTATAAATATTGGAAATTACATGTAAAATGTGCCAAATATATCATTCTAGGTACGATTTTTTTTCTCCAAAATTTGACGGAAAAGTCGGGTGCGTATTATACGCGAATATTTAATTTTCCCCAAATTATAGCTCAAAATTTGGCCTGCGTATTATACACGGGTGCGAATTATACATGAGATTTTACGGTAAGTGAAACAGAATGAAAACAGAGCTTAATATATGGATTGACCCCAGATTGGACCCACTTCGTATGGATAGTGATCCCTTATTAATTAATATAAGAACTGTGATTAAAAGGTCATACAGGGATATAAAAACCAACTCTCTCCTTTACAACGTTCTGGCTATATTTCAACCTCCTCCTTAGGTCATCTTCAAGCCTTCAGTGATAACAAATGATATCCCATTCCAAGTCAAAGATTTTAACAAAAAGTTTCATAGTAGGTACTGTTTTCATTACCACATTGGTAACTCGTCCACAAAGTCATTACACTANAGATGCTAATTTCTTTGATAGAGCTTCGATATGGTGATTCCATGATAAGGTTGAATCAAAAATTACTCCTAGAAGTTTAGTTGAGGTTGTCTTATCAGGCTTCTTCAAAGAAAAATACATAATTTGTGTTTTCTCTTCATTGAGAGATAGTTGGTTTGATATGAACCATGAAGGTTATTAGGAGACTTCAAAAATGCAAGTGAAGAAAATTTTTAAAAACAAGGTTCAAGCACAGGTGTGAAAAGATTACTAAAGAGAGAGGAAAGGATTAGTACCTGTAAGAAGGTAGCTACTCTACCCTAGACTTTTACAACTATACAAATTAAACACTAACATAACATGTATCAGAAAAAACTTTAACAACATAAACTATTAAGTACTAACTATTAATAAAAAAATCTTTAAAACCTATTCCTAAAAGTATAAACTACATAAAAAAGTAATAATAAAATCAATTAATAAAAAATAAATAAATACCAAAAGAAAAGAAAAAAAAGTATTACAATTTCCCATGTATTTCAAAATTAAATAAAATCATAATAATAATAAATTTTTAAAAGAATAATAATAAATGAAATTCAAAATGTAATAAATTAAAAAGAATAAACTAAAAGACTAGGTGACAGAATACAATTTGAAGAAAAACAAAACTAAACCAAAGGTAAAACAACTAATGCAATCAAAAACTATGAAATAAAGTAACAATGAAATAAAAAGTAAATAAATTATAAAACGATAAAATAATACAATACGAAATAACATAAGTAAAAGCGTACTAAAAAAAAAAAAAAATAAATAAAAATGTGTCGAAACAACCATTGCAAAACAGGACTTTGTATACTTCTAAATTTAGTTAGTTATTTGGTTTGGAGATTATCTGAAGAAGGCTGCATTAGAACAGCCGAAACCGGTCAATTGTAATAACTACAGTAATTTTGTGTGAAGACGTTGTTTGGTTATTGATCTTCACCTCTTCCATGATGACTACCTTATTATATTAATACAATTTAAAATAGGATTTGTTTATCATTAAATACAAGAATAAAGGAAATTAATAGGTTAGGAATTTGTAAAGAACTTAAATAAATTAAGATAGAAGATAGCATTTATATTTATGAGTAATAATAAAATTAATAATAAAATCACAACGAGAGCTTAATAATTCATTAGAAGAATAAACATAGGTATCTCTATATACAATAATTAAGTGAATACTTAATATAGTCATTACCTTGAAAGTTACATCTAAAATTAGAGCTTACATATTAATAAATATCACAGATCCAAACCGAGGACACATAGATGAAACACTCCATCGAAAATGTACCGCAAAAGTGTCCTGTAATACAAAAAAAACTAATATGAATAACACAGAAGATAAAATTGTTAATTGCTTCGACACAAATAGCAAACAAACATCATCTAGAGAATGTAAAGAAGGGTAAAAATGTGCCTTAAATTTAATTTTCTCCATAGATAACATCACACTTATTACCTCAAAAATTATGTTGAAAGAAGAGTCTATTTTACCGCAATAACTTTTAGCCTAAAGTGACGGCACAATAAAATATGCCTTAAATTTAATTTCTATATAAATAACATCACACACATTACCTCAAAAATTATGCTTAAAAGAAGTCTATTTTACCACAATAACTTTTAATCAATAGTGACAGCACAATAAAATATGCCTTAAATTTAATTTCTATATAAATAACATCACACACATTACCTTAAAAATTATGTCTAAAAGAAGAGTCTATTTTACCACAATAACTTTTAACTATAAGTGACAGCGCAGTACACCTCAAAAACTTTTTTTTAGAAATAGATGTCTTCTCATTCTACCCATATATGTTCGATAATTAATGGTATAAACCAGTGTCGTACATCTATCAGCAAGGATATACAAACGATTAGTCTGAGGCAATACATGAATGCCTCATAAATTTTTTTTTTATTGTGATTATCCCCACTCCATCTTTATACGCTATTATCTCAGAAAATGATTTTTCATTGGTTAAATAGCATGCACTTATAAAGTTTAAAATAAAAATTGTGAGAAACATTTAGAGAAAGTAAAAACTATTTAGTGCCTCGCAAACTTCGATAAACCTAGCACAATAGTAACTACTCTAGGTAGCGAAATATTTTTTGTTTTAAATTTAAACACAGAAGGAAAGCACCTTTTACTATATCTTTTTTAAAGATTCTCTTCCCTTTTTCTGTATCTCTTCTTAAATAAGAGAATAGATAGGCTAGCATCTGATTGCTAGAGAACATTTGATTTCTGACAACAAAAAAGGAAATTAAGTGAAAGGTCAGGTTGAAAAAAAAAGTATTTGGCACCTATAAAAAGTTGAATTAATTATGAATATTTATAAATCAGAAATGTTTATTGGTATGCATAATTCAAGTCCTTATACCAAGATAATATGATTGTAGAAACCCAAATTTTCCATCTTAGTATAGGAAACTACCCTAATGAGAAATTTTAACAGAAGAAGAAGATTATGTAATGGAAAGAATTCAAAATCTATTTTAAAGTTCTGCAGCCAGAGTTTGATCCATCATGATATCAACTATACTAACAGTGATAATGTTTTCTCAAAGTAAAGACATAGGTCAAGAGAAAAACAAAGTGGTAAGACATAACTCTCTACTTTTCAGCAGTGTCTTTAGTAGTAAGACACCTTTTAAATAAACCTAATTGAGCTGAGCGAAGCGAAGCTCTTATACTACACTTTGCATTTTTTCGGATGCATACTCCTCCTGAACAGCTTAACCGATCCGCACAAAATTCGGCACGGTCATAGTGACCAACCTCAGGAAGGTATAAATCTGAAATGGTCCAAATCGGTACACAGGGGTACGAGGTACAGGGTACAAAAGTTTTCTCCTGAACGGACGAACCGATCCGCACTAAATTCGGCACGGTCATAGTGAGCAACCACAGGAAGGTACAAATCTGAAATGGTCCAAATCGGTACGCAGGGGTACGAGGTACAGGGTACAAAAGTTTTCTCCTGAACGGCAGAACCGATCCGCACAAAATTCGGCACGGTCATAATGACCAACCACAGGAAGTTATGAATCTGAAATGGTCCAAATTGGTACTTGGGGGTACGGGGTACAGGGTACAAAAGTGTTCGCTAAAATAGTGTATGCTCTTCAAGATGCATGTCATTGGAAAGCTCTTTACAGTATCGAGTACAGTTATCGTTGTTATGTTAACTTTTGTCATATTTTCATTTATGAGGGGTCATTCTATTGGTGAAATAGAAAAAAATGAAAAAAATAATAAAAATAAATAAATATGATTAAAATGCACGCTCAGCTCAATATTGCAAGCATTGCACACCTAGTTTATTAATAATTTGAATTTATGAGTTGATTAACTTTTAAATTGTCAAGAGTAGGCTTTAACAGATTACAATTAATCAAGTTTTTTAGATCAAAGTTGTTGCTTTGAGTCTACAATACCATGCTTTACATCCATAATTATGATTTCAAATAAAAGCAAAACAATCAAGTAGACCTTACACAGTCAATCGGAATGACAATCAGGCCGAAGATTACGATTCTGATTGATGGTGTAAAGGTCAACTGATGGACTGACAGATTTTTAAGTATTTTTAAATCCGAGCTTTAATCACTGAAGTGAAGAGCACCATCATACAGAATGATGGTGTAATGGCAAATGTTAGTCTTATTGTTAAAAATGTATTTTCTATTTTTAAACGTAGATTTGATGGATTTAACAATCTTTATCACATCATGTCCACTCTTCTCTTGCTGCCGAGTGCCAACATAATGGCCAAATAAGTTTTTACTTTATTACTAGAAATATCTGTACTTGAAGACTTTCTGTTGACCTGAGTTTAAATTACTTCATTCTGACCATGAGTTTGAGTGATAAGAATAAGGAACCTCATTATTGAAATTAGGAATGACAGTCTGACCGTTCAGTCAGACGATCATTCCTGACTGATTGTATACTATCCAGTTAAGATTCACAACATTAAAAATGACTTCTTAGCTGAAACCCAACAATTTTTTAAATGCTTATTTCAAGCATTTATTTAATTATCTTACACGTGCTTTCTTCTTGATTACTGAAGTAATCACAGGATATACCTACGCAATTTGAGATAGAACTGTTGTATATTTGGACAACCACTAGACTGTGTGCTGAGGAGAAAGGACTTACCACAGTAATTTGAGCTAGGGAGGGTAAAAAAATTGCTTGAGTGGCAAGTGGTTCAGTAGCAGTCAATGAGATTGGTTGTGGTGTTGGTGCAGAGTATATCCTCTAGAAGTGAGTCAAGAGATGTATGAGTACGCATGATCCACAGAGCACGTTTCTCTGTCTCTCCTAGATCCACTGTTAGTACCCTGTTGAGAAATTCTAACGGAGGCAGAACCGAGCGAGGTGGAGGCTCCAAAGTTTCCTTTACCTCACAGTGAGCCAGTCTCTCAACCAGTTCAACGTCTCCACATTGCACTATCTCCTCAATAGCCTGATCTACATCTCCACACCTTTTCTCAGATTCATCTTCATTCTGTACAAAACAACAATCATTTAAACATAGATTAGTCGCACAACTGGAATCAATAATTATATTTTATAATGATATATTAATAGGTATTATATAATAACTTTGAACTTTGAATGTTGTCTGTTTACCTGTTTTTTATATGCTTAGTTTTTAGTTTCTTAGTTTTTATGTTAGCTTATTTCAATGTTAGTTTCTCAGGTTGATTTTTAGTATAGAGTCCGCAGTCTCCAGCAAGGAACAACAATATATGAAAAGTACATAGATGTAGTAAAGTAGGCTTGTTTATCAATGAAGAAATATTTTTGTTCCATTTACTCTTCAATTTTCAAGCAATAAGTAAAGGATGGAGTTCGGATCCAAAGTGACCATGGGCTAAAGGCACCAGTCCCTTCGGTTCGACTATCAATGAATTAAGGGCGACACAAAATCGTTGGTTTTATCACACACCATGGTACAGATTAACATCTATAAAAGGTCAAGGTAACCTCTTAAAAGGATCCCAAACTGAGGCGCTCTGATATATATCTGTGAGTCAATAGCGGTACAAGGTCATGGTATAACCCAATGCCTTGATGCTCTGATTTAAATGGCTTACTAATGACCAAACCATACTTGCTTCAGCAGTACTATAATGGATGTGTGATGTGGCTCGAACTCTCTACCATGAGGGCCTAAAATATGGTCTAATCACTAGGTTCGAACAAATGGTTTGTTCTCCCCGCCTAATACTGCTGCTAGGATGGCATTCACTCTCATTTTCAGTTTAACATTATACATACATTGTTAGTATAGAATACTAATATGAGGAGGGCAAATAAATTACCAATGGCTAGGCTACTTTAAAATAAACTCATAACATCTCTTGATGACATTATTTTGTGGATATTTGGACCTCTTAGAAAGTATTTAGGTTATAAAGTCTTTTTTCTCTGTCTGTAATCAGATTTTTGAGGGATCCCAAGCATGTCAATGTGGATCCCCAGAAGGAATTACTTCTTTAAGCATTAAAGGCATTCCAAATGGATAAAATTTGTTCTCTCATCATCCTATAAACCGCATACTCAAATTAATAACCATGGTAATTTTATGTGAATAAAATAAAAATTAAGTATATAATGCTATATACAGTAGAACCTCGCTTACATGACCCTCAATAACACAACAACCTCAATTACTGAGATTGCCATTACACACACTGTTAAATTAACCTCTATAACTCGACCATTATTATCCAAACAACCTCAATAACACAGATTTTTTCCAATTTACAACATAACGCAGAACCTCTATAACAAGTCGTTTTGAGAAGTCAACCTCTATAACGCGACTATACAAGAATGAGGTACCTTGAACAAGTCTAGACTTGAAAACCCCACCCATTATAACCTCGATAACACGACTGATAGCCAAAATAACCTCGATAACACGACCCTCAACAAAAAGAGCACCTCAATAACAAGACTGTTTCCCTTAACCTCTTGAGACACTTCTTATCGAGGCTCTACTGTATCTATATATAGATAGAAATAATTGCTCTATAGCTAGTTAGAGCAATGAGGGGGATCTGTAGCTTTATTCCAGGCAGCAGGGGTTCTTTTTGATTATAATTTAATACGAGCAATGCATTATTTTTTAATTACTTACTATTAAAATTATTAATACACTAAATTGGTTACCTGAGGTTCTTTAGATGGTGGTTGTATGAATGTTATGTTCACATCAGCAGGTTTATCATATAACTCATGTATGTGTTTCATCTTAGTCAAGTGACCAATAGCATCATACTTGTCTAACAGCTGTACTAGTTTCTCTACCATTGCTTTACCTTTGAGTGCTACATTAAGGTCACAGTCATCATTTACACTTGTCCACAAAACCTAGATCACAGATACAGAAAGAAAAATAAGAATGCTTTTCTCAAACTCATGATTGTTAAGAATGTTAAATGGGGCAGGTTATCTTTTTAAATTCATTGAGTACAATACAAACCTCTTAGCTTATCATAAACGGTTTGCATGAAATATAATATTAGCTATAGTGGGTTCTTTTAAAAGCAAACAGTTTAATTTAGAAATAAATAAAAATGTCACTCTTCACTTAATGGTACAAAGCCAGCTTTCAACCACAAGTCGTCATCTTCAGTGCTGGTGAGTCAAGTCAAAATTGGTAAGAGGAAAAATCAGTGTAGGAGTTGTAATCAGAAGGAAAAAATCAATTTAGCTCTTAGAGTTTAATCACAACAAGTTCAACAAAACCTTGTAGGAACAATTTTCATAAATAGGAGTATTGGTGGAGGTTAACATAAAGGCATTAAAAAATAGAAGTAGACTCCATTGGTAGACTTGCTTTACTCTAATTAGTTTAAATGTAACTCCCAATTAATATTATCTCCAGCTTTGATAAAGACTTTATACAGGTTGAAAGCTCTTGAAAATTAAAAATCTTTAACTAAAACTCATTTCCTACAAAACTAAGTTGGGGTACGTTATCTATAAAAATAATTGATTATATCTAATAGACATACCTGTAGGCAAGTAGTCGATGATAGATCGTTAAGAAGTTGTCCAAGCCTTGTCCTGATCTCACTTCGATCAAGGGTAATAATCTTCTTTTTCTACAAACATAAACAACAAAAAAATATTATATCATCCAAGATAACAATTATAGTATTTAAATAAAACTAAAAATTGGGTACGTGGTACCTCGGAACTTTTCCTCACTTCAGAGGCCACTAGTGGCCACTGAAATGAGGAACTACACTAAAGTGGCCTCTCCTGCTGCTTCGCAGCAGGAGGAGGAGCAGCATTGGTCGTGGTCAGTACTTGGATGGGTGACCATTCTGAACTAACTGATTTCTTATCATTCTTAAGAAACCTTATTTTAAATATCTATATTTTATTTAATTATTTGAAGTCTGGCGGTATTTTGTCAGATGTAAACAAACTTTGACATCATCAAAATTATCCCACTAATAAATAATTATATTTACTTTTAACTTTTAACTAATTCTAACTAATTTAACTAATTTTTAACGGGTTTTTTTATATTTGTTCCTTAATTTTTTCCGGTTCTAACGATTATATGTTAAAACGACTATATGTTAAAATCCTATTTATACTTTCGGTATTATTAACTGTCAAAGTTTAAAATTTCAAAAATTGATAACTTCAAAATGGCGGCCAATATTAAAATGAAACTTGGTGGGCTTGTTTGTCATACAGAGAGGTACTTCGTGCCAAATTTCAACTTGATCAGGACCATTTTCGATGAATTACGATTTTTTTAAATTTTTACTGACTAAGCAAACTGGGTTCAAGATGGCGGAAAAAGTTGATTTTCCGGGCGGCACAACAGGTTAGGACTGATTTTTCTGCCAAGTTTCAACTCTCTAGATTAAATACCTTGGGCGCTACGATGATAACACACATACATACGCCATGCTGAAAACCACTCAGGAGGTCTTAAAAACACCTAAAAACGGATAATTCCGTTGAAATCTCGAAAAAAAAAATGCTTGTGAAAACAATACTTTTCCTACAATTAGTAGTGAGGAAAAGTAAAAATGAGAAAATGTAAAATAGACCTAAAGAATACTGTTCAAGCTATAACATTAAGTAATTACTTTTCAGTATAAAAATGTTTCAAGGAGCTCACCGAAGTTAATTAAACTGGGATTTTGTTTGAGAAGTCTATAAAGTTCACCTATATATTGCCAGATCAATTGATGAGGAGAGTGGAAGAATGGGTTAGGTGGCATTTGTTTACATTAAGACGTTAGAGATGCTGATAAGAGAAATATTAATTTTAATGAATCCTAGAGCACCTTCCTGTTGTTTTTCAACCAATCAATGAAAAATTGTCATGGCATTAACTTTTAACTTATTTCATAAGTCTTCTTTTCATCTCGAAATAGCTGCCAAACTGTTTACATAGTAGAACAGCTTTTATAAAAAATATATAAATAAAATTTATAAAATACATTGAATCATTTAACTTTTTATAAACTTACATAGCAACTTACAGTCTAACTCGTATTTTATAAATCATCTCAAGAGCAGCTGTAAGCAGAAAACAAATAAAAGAATTACCTGAGCAGAAAAGATGATAGTCGGGAACTCTCCATCCATCATACCCTGCCGAGACTTTGCCTTCTCTATAACAGTTGACCAGAACTCTAGGCATGCAAGTCTTGTGTCTCCGTAAAGATCCTTCTGACTTACATGTGACATTACATCAAACAACCTCTCATTTTGACTATTCCTATGTAAAACAACATGTAAACAATCAAATTAAATCTTATTAACACAACACAATATCTTATTCACATACAAATATATTATTCTAGTAAATATTATGTATCCTAACGGTATAATAAATTTTAAAAAAATATGCTATTGAAATATATTTAGAAAAAAACTTATCATTTATCACATTATTATTAAAGAGGAAAGGGGGAAAGATTGATTTAAAAAAAAAAAAAAAAAAAAAGTACCCTGTGGTCAGTTGTGAGGCAGTAGTAGCCCTTATTCTTTCCAAAGGGTTAAAAACTCAAAGGTATAACTAAATTTGTAGATTTATTAAACAAACCCAGGCAAAGTGAAGGATTTAGTCCCAAATGTTTTTGTTTTCAAAGCAGACTAAAAGCATCAAAAGCTTGCTCAGAGGTTTTTAGTGAAACTTTTCACTAAGAAAGGCATTCAAAAAGTTTTTCATATATGGCATACTAACACTGGAAAACAGCCAAGTAGAAGTAAATAGTAGTTTAGTTCTCCCCTCCAAGAGCCAACTGGTATGTCTTTCAACCAAACCTAGCAACTAAAAATGTCTAATGAAATTACCAGTATCAAATACTGCCATGCGATGACAAGAGTACCAGTTAAGGATCAATATTGTACTTGTAAATTGATTACAGGGTCTAGAACAACAGACTATCTCATTCTGGGAGTAATGATCCTCATTCTTTGAAAATCCCTTAACGAAAAAAAATGCAAGAGATATACTTAACACTGTTTGGGAATAGAAGGAGTTAAATTGGAGTCCAGCTGATCTGCCAGTTCATTACCCTCTATTCTATGGTATAATCCATGCTAGATGGATAATATTCAATCTTACAGCTAAATAATTGCATCTTTAAATAGTTAAAGACAATAACCATCTCCCTTTTATTTCAGTAATCCCTAAGAATTAAACAAGATTGCAATAGAGTAGTTGTTTTAAGATTAAAATATCCCTTTATAACCTGAACTTATAAATAAGGAACAAATAAACAAAAATAGGTTGCATTGTTGTACTTAAAGATAAAAATATTAACACTTACGGTATGTGTTGGTAAAAATAGATTTGGTTAATAAGTAGAGCAGCTTCACTACGAACAATTCCTTCTGTATCTTGCATCAGAGTACGCAGTGAAACATCCTGTATGGAACAAAAGCGTAGATGAACATGAGTTAACTCTCCAGCAGAATTTAAATGGTATGCCATTTTATTAAAAAATACTTGCAGAGAAGATACATAAAAGTAAGGCTTTAGATTCTCAAAAATAATAAAACAATTAAAATGTATTAACTAATAAAGATGTATTATATTTAGGGTTGGAAACAAACAAGATTTAAAACTAATTCAAGTCTGAAGGTGATGTTAATCAGAGAACAGTAAATGTTAGGAGACAATCTCCCTCAAGTTGAGTTCATCGGTTGATAATAAGTCATAGCAATGTATTGCAAAGGTAGTTACTAATATGCATTTGATAACAGGAACTCACTATAGGCGACTCAGCCTTCCTAATATAGCCTCTGTCAGATGCATAGATACGTTATTGAGGTAATTAGTGTCAGGGAATTTATAAATAGGTGTAATAAAAAAATAATAATATTATAAAAAGGGGCTGTTAGCATGCCAAGATCATGTCCTTGTCCGAACAGCAGTTTTGATCGAAATATCCAGCTCAAACCAGGGAATAAGAAACTACATTATATTCTACATAAGCTCACATGATAAATTTTAAATTGTAAAATCAAAGTGTGTACTTACGATAAGTCTCTTATCGAAGAGTGCCGTGTCCCAAACATGCTGTATTTTAACCATATGAGTAAGACAGGTAAGAGCAGAAACCCTAACATAAGAACTAGGATCTGACGAGGCTAGAGACACAACTAAACTAGCCAATTCCTTCTCCACCAACAAGCTTTGGAAAGCAGGAAACTCTAAAACACACAAATTTTTATTTTTTAAAAACTGTTACAAATAACACGAGAAGAGGTGAATAATGATTTTTATTAATTTATTTTATTTTTTTAATGAATAAAAACATTATAGAAATCAACTTTACGCCAAATATTTTCTAGGCTGCTCCTGATTTCTTTAGACAAGTGACAGTGCTGAGTAAGAATGAAATAGAGCTTCTACGTTAAAGGGACAAATATTAAAATAAAAACCCCTTCAATCCACTAATGGCTCTATACTTAATAAAATAGTTTTTAATAATAATCAGTAAACTAACTGTTAGCGCTGGAGAAAGCAGAAAGAATATAGAAATTAAAAATATATACATAATATAGTAGAGTGTGAGACTAAGTAGTGAATCAGACAATGACAGAGTTAACAGATTTAAGTATTCTTGGGAACCACTACTAACTATCCTTTTTAGGAATAGAAATCATTAGCACTGGTTCTTTTTCATCTCAACTGTATATCCCACACTTATATTGCTTCCGAGCTTACCAAAGGTAATGGAAGCTATGAGATCGTTCTGAAGAGCAAACATGTTTTGCCTCCAATTTTCCAAGACTAGTAATCTGTTTCAGACTTCAAGTAACATTTTGGTCCTTTATCAGTATGTCTGTGTCATTCAATTTTTGCAAACCAACATATTTCAAAAACTACTCAACTGAATTTATTGTAATTTGGATGGTAGGCCATAATTAGCCAGTTGTTGGTCCCATATAAAATTCAACCTTCTGTGCCTATTTGTTTCTCTTCCACATGGGCAGAAACATACATTTATTTACACCTACTCTTCAAAAGTACCCATCTAATTTTTAATAAATTTGGATTTTCAAAAATAGCCGGCAGATAGCCCCAAATTATTTCAAACCCCCTGCGCTCATAAAAAAAATGCTAAATTGATCATTTTATTCATGTAAATAATAAAAAAAAACAATTTTGACAGATTTAATGAAAAAGGGGGACCAATTACATAAATTGGGCAATAAGTTTATAAAAGCTTAATATCATGAAAATTATGAGATAGGATGCAAGGAAGCTGTGTGCCACACTTATTGATAGACTATTTTTCTCTTCTCTACTGCTGATTGAATTTCAGACGAGAAGCTGCATTATAATTGCATATGATTTACTCAACTATTCAATTCCTTCAATGAATTGGAGAATGGTGAATTTTCACCATACTGAGACCATTTTAAGACTAATGAAATGTGTCTAACCAATACAAGATACAACCAAAATCAATTGTCATTAAGAGTTCAACCATACTCAATGGTAAACAAAAAATGTCTATGGATCAATAAGAAGTTAAAGAATAACAATACTCACTGGCTTTGGCAATGTGTGTGACAGCTAAAAGTAGCTCTAAAGCTGAATCCCTCACTTCCCAGTGTATATCTGCCATTTTCCTCAATATAAGACCACCCAAGCTCTCCATACTTGAGCCCTTTAGTGTGTCTACCAAGAGCGCAAGGTTCGGTGGTATGAATTGACTGATAACATGTTTGGCTAGCTGCAGTGCTTTGGCACACAACTAAAACAAACAAACAAAATTAAGTTAGTTGTATGAACTAAGATGAGAACTTTACAGTGAATTATTAAACTCTTAGAGCGAATATTATCAGTATGCTGTCAAACTTATCTTTTGTAGAAAAGTTTTGACCGAGACCCACTAAAAATTAAACACAGATTATTATTATTATTGGTGTAAAATCTTAAGCCTCTCAGTCACCCTGATTCTATGCACCCTGTTAGTGATTAAATTTGAATCAAGGATAGTTGAGGACTAATATTTATACCTAAGGCCAATTAATGACTGTTTACATGTTGCCTATGATGAGGATAGAATAATACACAAGCATTTCCTTAGAGAAGGATAGAGTTAATTGCTATGATTAAAACACTATACCATGGGAGAAATGTCCTTCTTCTCAGCAAGGGTCTGAATAAAGGAAAGAATGCAGACAGTCTCAAGACTATCCTGCCAGGTGATCTTGAATGTAGTGATAAACTGGCTGAGCCCATCTAATATCGCTGATAAAATATTGGGGAATCGAGTGACCAGGTTTTCGTTGGTTTTCTTAGATACAATGCAGTCTGCTGAGATTTCATTCACTTCCTCCGGCACAAACTCTTTCAATGTGTGCATCATACACTGGAAACTCATTACTGCTTGCTCCTGCATCACAGAAATTTAATAAATTTTAAGATAAGTAATTTTACAACCAGCAAGACACAAAAAAATGTAGATATCTTTGTAGCAACTCCAGTTGTCAAAAATAGTGTAACCTCTCTGAAATGAATTATTCTGACATCTCATATAACATAGCATTTCAATAATTGTAAAATAATTATTTGATACCCTTGCATTTCAAGCTTTCGTTTCATTTACCCTCTACTGTTGTCACATAAGGCTGTGAATCACACTAAGGCCAATAATTTAGTGCTAAGCAATAAAAAAGTAAGAATGAGTCTTAGCACATATTATTTGAGTTTAAGCATATGATGGACAGCAAGATAATTTGGAGAGCGAGAGTGAATTGAACAATAAATGTTGCATCAAGGTTTATCCTGGAAGCGATTAAAAATTAAAAAAATGGCTAAAAGAATGGATTGGTAATAGAGATTGGCCAGGAGCCTCCAGTGTGCTCGCTCCTTAGGCTAGTGACACACTTCGCCACCCGGGTGGCGCTACTTGGTCAGCAATGGGAATACAGTACAATTCAGGAAAGAAGACATGCGTTGACAGCGCGGGAAATCAGATGACACTCAGATTGGCCAACCTATGTGAGGGTAAAAATAAAGCCACCAGTGTCTGTCGGTGAGGGTGGGGCAGTTAACTTGTTTGTAAACAAAAGAAGGTTATGTTACTCCTACCAAATCGCCATCTTTTTAACTAATGTTGTCTATGTCTATAGATTTTCACATCTTATTACGAATATATTTTAATATTTCTTCTAAGAGCTCTTTTTTCTTCATAAATTATCATTAAATATATTGCGGGTAATGAAATATTGTAGAAAGTGAAGACTTTAAACAACTTAGAAGTAGATAAAGAATAGTTTGCCAAACATAGAATTTACATTATATAATGCATTCAAAGAACATTCATTGACCATTACTTTTGTCGAGGTTTGCAATTTAATATTTTAAACTACTGTCCATCTTGTAATAAAGATATTATTATCAACTGTCAGTTACACTTCTTTTTAACTCAAAAGAAAGCCAAATACATTTAATAGAAAAACACCAATTTCTCTTTTTACAGTGTCAATTTGGTTTATATATGATTGAATTCCTGTATACGTTTACCCTCTTAATGATTTTATTGCTGCTTACATTTATTAAATAATTATTTGTCAGAATATAGTTTTTTCAGGATAACAAACCTGTAACAAATTGTAGGGATAAGATATTTGGAGAAGTTCGAAATGCAATTAGAAACCACTGTAATATTGTATTATATATTTATCTGAATTTGAGTAACATATTTTTACAATATACATAATAATGACACAAAATGTATTTAGTCACAAACATTAGAATTACTAACCATAACGCACATACAAATTAAGTAAACATAACTTTATACACAAATAATCAAACAAAATACCAACTAATTATTATTAACACTTAAATAAACTAAATAATACAACTTACAATTAAAATATACTACTATTAAGGCCGAAATACACGGCGACACTTTTGTTGCTAGATTGGGTGTCTAGATTGAGTGTCGCAGTGGACACCACCGAGAGTGGACGCTAGACCACCCCCACTCCTACCCACTCCGGTCTAGCTAGTTGCGCTCTCGGTGTTTGTTTTCCTCGTGTAGACAAGACACCTGTCATGTCAATTTGCTCTCTCACTCGGTCTAGGCTAGTTTCAGCTAGGTGAAACCTTTTCTAGAGCAAGCATGATCAATACCTCAGCCGGGCAACGCGTGTGGAAGACGGAGGAGACGTAGATTATTAGACAAACGGGACACCGTGTAGACAGTTCGGATACTGGTCTAGGAACTTTATTCAAGGTGACACTCCGAGAGCAACCTCGGACACCAGTCTAGCCAAATTTTGGCTCTCCGTGTAGTCAGATCGGACACCGCTCTCGCTAGACTCTCTCGCTCTAAGTGTTGAAATTATTAAAAACTAAAACAATAATTAAAAATTAGAGTACGTTAAATTAAAAAAACAAAATAACAGTGAATTATCACATCATCCACTTAGTGGAAACACCCCCATGTCCTTGTGAGACGGTGATGGATCGTCAATATCTTCAGATTCCATCAGAATATCAGATTCAGTATCCGACCCATCACATCCCAAACCTATGATGAGCTTGATCCACTTGCTCAGTAAGCCGGGCTACATTTTGCTGATCCTTTTTGATGTCCCACGTGTGTCGGACACAATTCCTCCATCGGTCACTAGTCACCCTATCAATACCCTGTCTTGTTAAAGCCTCGGCTTCACTTATGGTGAAAGATTAGTTGTTTTCGGCAACAAAACCTTTCACCTGAGCCCACACAAGCTCAATAGGGTTGTAGTGACAGTGGTAAGGAGGCAGCCTAATTATCTTGTGCCCCATTTCCTCGGCCATGGTGTCAATGATGTCAATGATACTTGGGCTTCACCGGCTTATGGAAATGGACCAAATCAAGCAGCTCTGGCTTGGTTAGAGATCCGTCAAACTCTACCTGGTGACAACGAAAACATTCTTGCACAACTTTCTTGACTGAGCTGATTGTTGGTGCCTTGTCTAAGATCTTTGAGTCCATAACTTTCGTACTTTTAGGTGGAATGTTGGCTAGGAGACTATCTTTGAACCATGAAAGAAATCTTTCATGGTCCATGTCTTCATGATAGTCTCCTATTCTCTTGGACCTGAAAAGAAAGCAACAGTTATGGACCCAACCTCCTGAAGTCCCGGGGCATGCAGCAGAATCAATCTCTGCCCCTTACCAGTCAGTTGCTTAGCCGTACCAGGAGCCGTGTCAGTCCACCTGAAGTTTTTTTTGTGGCCCGCATTGACCCACGTCTCATCCAACCACACGCCACGGGTAATAACCACATGGAGAATTTCACGGAGAAATAGCAATCTTCATGAAGCAATGTCATCCCTCTCTAACATTACGTTTCTACTGTTCAATCTTTTGTAGTGAAACCCTAAGTCACTCATCACTCAGCCAATAGATGACATGCTGCCAGTAAACAGATCAGCATCTTTTAATGAAACGGCAAGCTTTTTCAGTGATGGATATTCTTTTCTGGCATAGTAGTTATAAATATGTCGCCTGATGGCATCCTGTTGAAAGGTGTCCTGTTTTGTGAGATGTGCTGACCGTGGCCTCTTTTTGGACGGGGTTGACAGAGAAGTTCCCTCGGCGTCACACCATATTTTTTCCTTTGTTATTCTGGTGACAGAAGCTGTAGAGATACCAAGGGCTGCCGTCGTCCTTTCTACAACTTGGGAGAGTGGCGGGAGCGGCTCATCATTGTCCCTCTCTCTCTCTCTCTCTCTATAGTAGTAGTTGTCCCTCTCTCTCTCTCTAGTATTGTCGCAAGGTTACGATCATGTCTCGAGTTTGGCTACGCATTGTAGAGCCGCTTCTTCTTTTGCTGCCAGACCTCACAACTCCTGAAACATGAAACATAAAAAATGGATAAGCATCAATCTGGGACAAACTTAAATGGCTACTATTTATTGTAATCAATATTGATAACATGTTGAGGGTATAGTCCAGGAAAAAGCATACCTCAAAGTGACTGAGTAACATCAACATCAAGAAAATCACATTGTCGACCATAGTGAATGGAACACGGCCGTGCTTAACCAGTCTGTTCTTTTTATCAGCCTATGGCAAAGCTGTCCCTCATACAATCTTAACCATGAACATTTATGTGAACAAGGGCACCAAATGATTAACTTATACACAAAATTACAGCTTCATAGTAGTTAGTCACTTTTATGAAGGCTATCTCCTGAACTAGTAGTAATCTGACTCGAAATTATATAATAAATTTAAAACTAATAAATAATAACACTACAGTTAATACAGTTAATTAAATGTATGTACAATGAAAGGTGAAGTTTATATCAATAACAAAATAATGATCTTCTGTAGAAAGTAAACTGTTTACAGTACTGTAACTACAAGAAATAAATAGTCTAGTACATAATTGTTTTGTAGTCTGGCACAAACACAGGAGAACAGTTTTCTTTAATGAAGGTAAACTTGTACAGAGAATATTAGTCAAAAATAAATTTGTTTATACTATATTTAAGAAAATTCTGGCTTAACCAAGACATTTGCTCGTTACTTTGTAGTATTCACGAGTGCGTATTATTTATAAAATGCTGAACAAAAGAAAAAGTTGAAGCTAACTGTCAGGTTGGGACATTTTCAAACATTTAGGGGTAAAAAAGTTTTTAATACGCATAACGCACAAAATAACAACATTAAAGCAATACAAGCTTTCAATATATTATAACACAGGCGATATTTTAACCATAGCATTATTATATATCGCAAATTAAACACATCATTTCTTTAGAAAAACTTAAAACCAATCAATTATATTTCAAAAGACACTTACCTCAATCAAGAAGGACGATAGAAGACGGTGATATAACTTGCCTGATGCAATGATACTAACAACAATTGTAATTAAATATCTTTAATGAAAGATATTCAAATAAACAAGAGTTAATAAACAAGGGAAAAAAGAGAAAAGCGATGGTAACTAAACAACAAGGAGAAGGGAAATGTAGGAGCCGTAGAGGTTAAGAACCCTTTTTTGACAGTTATCCCGAGGGCCGCGCCCCTCCACTAGAGATTTTTATTTTTACCTAGTTGGCTCAACCTATTGCCAGCCAGAATCTTGGCTCTCCCCCCAATTTGTCAAACTTCCCCATGCTGTCAACGCACGTCTTCTTTCCTGAATGGTACTGTAGAATATAACCTGCCACACGAGATGGCGCCACCTCACGTGGTGCAGGTTGCATTCTATTCCCATTGCTGACCAGGTAGCGCCACCTGGGTGGCGAAGTGTGTCACTAGCCTTAGAGAACTCATAGTTGAAGACCCAAGGAATACTTTTCCTCACTGAGAATGTCTGAAAGAAGCAGTTACAATTTTTATAGTCCTATTATCTCTTAACGAGCTCTGTTTCCGATCTACTGATAATGTACTAGCCCCACAAAACATACTTGTTTTATAGGGTGCTAGAGGTCGGATGGGGATACTCTTCGACCATCTACTTGTCATTATACTGGATTGAGCCCAAATAGTTTTGTCCGAATACATTTAGTTACTAAATCACTCGCCACTATACTAAACTACTAGCCTTGTGTTTACTAGCCTATATAAAATAAAGTTGCAAAATTTTATTGATCTGTATTTTGAGTCCATGGCATTAGTTTGTATTTAGTTTATGAATTTCTGGCCATTTCAAACCTATTTATGTAATTACTATTAACACTGGTGTCTGTCTCCCAGTGTTAATAGTAATTATAATTTGATTTAAATTAGAATTTAAACTTTCCGTAGTATGAGTACTACCAAAAACTTAAAAATTGTATTTACATAACTTTAAAGCACGATCTACATGTAAATTATTATTATTATTATTATCATTAGTGAACTTGAAACAAAAAAAAAACAAAAAAAATGATATTTCTAAGGTTAGCTTTTTTCCAAGAATTATTATTAGTTGAAAAGTATCGTACAGTATAATAAAGAATAATACGTTACCCTTTTTGTATAACAGGATGGTATCCTTAAGAAGGAGCGTATGGCATGAAGACAAAGAGCTTCTAGGGAACGATCTGGTGCTTCTCTCAGGCAATCTCTATACATGTAGCACACTCGCTGCGTTTCCTTGCATGACAGAGTAAATACCTACAATCCAAAAACATTTCTTATATAATTGACACAATTTTACAGTAATTGCATTGTTATTAAATTTAAGACAGTAATAAATAAAACTAAAGTAAAAGTAAATAACTAAAAGTAGTAATAAATAAAACCAAATATATAAATTGTAAATTTACTCCTTACATCATTGACTGTGTATTAGAGTCACATTAACATGGATAACTATCACTGTGTGGACGTTATAGACACTGTTTTGACACACTATCAACTATCAAACTATCTCCTCTGATGTAATAGTTGAGAGTAATATCAGGGCATGAGAGTAGTCTTGAGGCAGTCACAAGAACTATCATAGCTAGAGGTCGACCAAGAAGTCAAGAACACGGTAGAAACTGAAAGCTTAGCTTCGTTTAAAGTCGGAACTTCAGAGTATTGCCGAAGTCAGTATAGTCGGGTGCTATTTTAGTTTGTATGAAATGCGTAGTTATTTCAAATCTCCAAATCTCACGAATAACAACAGGAAGGTATCCAATCTGTTAGGTTTCCTGTTTTGTTTTTATACAGTACGAGTTTGAGTTATAGTAACAACTGCCCTAAACGATTTCCGTACGATCCACAAATCCACGGGATGATGCAAATACAAAGGACGCTACAATTAACAGGGTTGGAAATCAAAAGTAACAAATCAAACACAGAAATAAAGAGGAATAATCAATACATAATAATATAAAGATATTTATTATCGTATAGTAGAAGTGATTTCTTATCAGGTACAGTGTTGCCTGTAGCAAAAAATATAGAAATTAAAAAAATAAAATGATTAATAACCAAAGAACAACACTGTGTTTTTTGACAGTGGTCTATTTTATTAAAAACTGACTGTACATGACGACACTAGCGCACTCCTCAGATTTCCATGACTTCTTGGTCGACCTCTA